>JANSTW010065653.1:0-10779 GCA_027564275.1 Diadocidia ferruginosa | reverse complement strand
TAACTCGATAGCAAATCGATAGAGGCTTGCAAAACAATGATATTGCTATAGAAGACAATTTTATTTGTTGATTTTTTCATCCAATTCGGTCAATTTAAATTTTTGAAAAAAAAAAATCCCTTATAATTCTACGATTTTTTAAATTTGTTGTTAAACATTTTTTAATTGACCTAACTCGATAGCAAATCGATAGAGTCTTGCAAAACAATGATATTGCTAAAGAAGGCAATTTTATTTGTTGATTTTATTCATCCAATTCGGTTAATTTAAATTTTAGAAAAAAAAATCCCTTATAATTCTACGATTTTTCTAATTTTTCTCAAACATTTTTTAATTGACCTAACTCGATAACAAATTGATAGAGGCTTGCAAAACAATGATATTGCTATAGAGGGCAATTTTATTTGTTGATTTTTTCATCTTATTCGGTCAATTTAAATTTTTGAAGATTTCTTGGCGCAGTCCCCCCTGGCCCCCCAAATGACGTCCCTGGTTTTACTAAGAAAATAAAAGATCCTATAATTAATAAAGAATTACCGTTTTTTTAAATTAAAGGTCAATTAAAAACTGCACGACAAGAGAAATATTACTGATTGCATCAATCTTTATATATTTTACAGTCAAGTCGTATAAAAGTAGAGTCTCCACTCTCCATACCTCGTTCTTCTGTTCGCCAAGTCTAAAAATTACAATAATTTTTCTTGATTTTTTTCTGTTTATATTTTGTTTTATACATTTTCTTAAAATCAAATTAAAATTCTTTTACAATATCACGAATTTATTTTATATATTTTACAATCATCTAACTTTCACCCCATAAAGCAAAGCGTTCCATACAATATACTTTTCGTAAAGGGAATACATTTTTTTCCGAATCTTAAAAGGAAACAACAACAATGAGAAAAGGGGAAAAACTGATATTTAAATGAATGTACACTTTGCATAGTATTATAAAATGAATATATAGCTCAGTAAAAATTTAAAAAAGAGTAAAGCCTGATGCCGCTACCACCGCTGCCACCCACCCACCTCACTATACATAGGCTGCGTATATTTTCATCATCAACAGCAACAGCCTTAGCTATTACAAACCCTCTTCTATATATTTATTTTCCTTTAATTTTACTAGTACACGCACAAATTTAAATACCAACCAAATAAATTACAAAAAGTACGACGTTTGAAGATTGGAAAATAAGGGTTTTCCATTTTCATTCATTAATGGCGCCGCTGCTTGCTATAAGCATTTAGTTTTCCGCATATCTATTTCTATTATATACAATTTGGATTCTGCAAAAGGTAAAGATTGTTTTATGTGTAATATGTTAAAAATATTTTGTATTATCTTTCTTATCAATTCTTCATTCAGAAATATCTATACACCACTTCTTAGTCTAAAAACAGAAGATATATCTTCAACAAAAATAGATACTTTTCTTATAACAAATGAAAATTCCAAAAGAATTTTATTTATTGGTTTTATGGAAGATATCGCTGAAAAACAAATATTTTATTCAAACCTTGATTCTGAACTGTCTATAATATAATATATATATACCCTTTTCATATATCCTTTATCTATATATATATGTAATGTTCGCAGGGCACATTATAATAGCTTCGCAGCTATGAGCTGATTTTTTATATTATTTTAAATAAAGAAAAAAAGAGTTAATATATCGATTTTTGAAATATCTGTGGGGTGAATTTTTTTTTGCTGCTGCTGCCAAATAACAAATACCACCACCGCAGCACAACAACACTTTTCTTCACCCACATTTTTTTTTGTATTTTGTACTTGGTTCAGCAAGTTTGTTATAGATATATAACCCTTACGAAAATTATTTAAATTAAATGTGGGAGATGAAAAAAACAGCCCTAATATATATAAGAAGAATTATAAAATGTTAATGCGAATTTTTTATGGATGTAATTTTCTTACCGTGTATGGGGTTTTTTAAATTAAATTTAAAATAAAAATTATGCATCAAAAAAACTGCTAAATTAAGGAAAAGCTTTACAATTAATATATTTTCAAACTAATTGAAATGATAGAACTTAAATTAAATTGAAATGAAAGAAATAATTTTAAATATATTTGATAAGCCTAATATTATAATTTATAACCAGCTACTATTAAATTAAATAATAACATTGATTCCCACTTTACACTACACGATTATTTTCACATATGCCTCCTTATAGAAAACCAAAAAAAATTTTGTCAAGCTTTGCGGTCCAATATTTTTAAATTAAATACAGTTTATCATGCTGTAAATATAATTTATTTGACGTTTCGTCTAATTTATAGACATCATCAGAACTAGAAAATATGCCTCCTTATGTTTCTGTCTAAAAAAACAGACTTGCAACAACAAAATTTAGAAAAACTAAATTTTAATTTGACAAAATAAATTGTAAATGAAAAAATTTTCAAGCGATTAAAATGTGTGCTCGTAAGTCTGTTTTTTTTTTATAAAAACATAAAGAGGCATATTATGTGAAAAACTTGTAGTGTAAATTGGTTCTAATAATTATTAGATGTTTAATTGTGCCAAGGGGTTTATATTATTAATTCGACTATTAGTGGCAGATATTGTGTATTGCTTGATATTTAATAGAAATGTCAAAGATTTCATATAGTTTCTCAATATTCTAAACTACAATTTCTATATTTGAGAACAAAATATTTTATTTCACTTGAACATATCATCAATATTTTCTCAAATAACTTAGTGGTTTGAATTATACTTTCGAATTAATTATATTTCGAAATAATGTGTGATTATGAATTTACAATTTTTTTTATTTGAAAAATTTTTTTTTCATCCCTTTACTTT
Organism: Diadocidia ferruginosa; assembly: GCA_027564275.1. Taxonomy (NCBI): domain Eukaryota; kingdom Metazoa; phylum Arthropoda; class Insecta; order Diptera; family Diadocidiidae; genus Diadocidia; species Diadocidia ferruginosa. The sequence goes on along the minus strand of JANSTW010065653.1, from coordinate 7,939 downwards.
TTTGTATATATATAATATGCTACCCTCACGACTATTTTTTTTCTTGCACAGTGTATAGTGTATACACACATTTTTTTCATAGGGAGTTTTTTATTAAGAGAATTACAGCAATTATACGCAATATATAGTACAATATTACAGCTATATACATAAAATCCTTCTCTCCTTTATAAATTTTATTATTTCGAGATTAAAAAAAGTACATTTGTTTTATTAAGAATTTAATTTATTACCCAGCAGCGTATGCGTATCGCTAGGCTAATAAATTAGATAAAAATAAAAATTAAAAAAATACATTTTTTTATGGAAAGGTATTGTATGAAAAAGGGGTAGTTTATGGTAATTTATTTTTTAAATAAATATTATTCGGGTTACATAAAAAAAGTCTGGGTTTTAATTCTAATTTTTTTTTTAAATTATGCATATTCAAATAGAGAATCAAAAAAAAAGAATTAAACAAGAAACAAACAACATTTTAAGGACTAAATTATAACTAAACCTCTACTGTATACATAATACTCCACCTTTGAAATGTTATGATATATGGCCAATGCACGGAGTGAAGAGCTTTTATTTGCGTCCAATAAATCATTTCTAATCTGTAGCTAAGCAAAATACTAGATATAGTAATTATGTAGTTTTAAATATTAGTATAATATACTTGATATTGGAAAAATGGAACAATACTAAATATTAGAAACGGTTTTTAATATAAAGTTCTTCTGTAGCTAAGCAAAATACTAGGAATAGTAATTATGTAGTTTTATATATTAGTATAATATACTTGATATTGGAAAAATGAAAAAATACTAAATATTAGAAACGGTTTTTAATATTAAGTATAAAGTTCTTAATAATTTTTAGAATTAAAAAGTAGATTTTAGTATTGAGTACTAAAAAATTCCAAAAATAACTAAACCAAATTTAAGTATTATATACTAAAATCTAGTATTGTACACTAAAATCTAGTATCTTAAACTAAAACTTATTATCGTATACTCATCCTAATTAAGTAAATTTATAAATCAAGCAAATATTTGCTAAATTTAAGAAAACCAAAAGTTAAAAATTTTAGAATTTAATACTCGATTTAGTATCGACCGGTACAGTGCGAAAATTATTAAAAATGATTGATGCGCCCAGGACCCATTATATTGAATATACTAATTTTATTTTTGTCTAAAAAATATTATTCGTTTATACTATATATCTCTAGCTCCTCCCATTTGATGATTGAAAAGTAGGACCCATTTTATTGAATATATTAATTTCATTTTTGCCTACAAAACAATGATTGGTATTGGTATTCATTACAAAAATTTTCAAATTAAAATCTGAAAAGTTGTTTTTGTAATGTGCAGAAATAATTTGTTCAAAAAAAAATTATAATGACTTTTTTTTAAATAATTTAGTTTTTAAATAAACAGCTGCATTTTGTCTTGTACAACTTGATTTTTTGCAAGGCTAAACCATAATGACTGCTGAAATTGAATTTTGCCCCTTTATATATGCATCTTAAGCTCCTCCCATTTGATAATTCGATGACGTTGGTAACGCGAAATCGTATTTTTACCTCTGTGGAAAAGTGCTTAACGCGCCTAAAGAAGTTTTCACTTCAAAACTAAACATCTGATTTGTTCACAAAACAATCTTTGCTTATATGTATAGCTCTATATTTACTATTTTATACCTTGTTATATTAAATATTTTTTCTAAAAAAACTAAGCTAATTTAACAAAAAAAAAACCGTTAAACTGATTAATTACGAATTTACAAAGTTAAAAATGACTCTATTTCATAAATCACACGCATTCGTCGCTTCCAGGAAATTTTTCAATTTAAAAAATCCTTTTTTTAACATTACTTTAACATATCCATTAAAGAATAAAAAAAAAAATTACCCCTAACATTTAACTTTTTAAATTTTTTAATCATATACTATAACCCCTTATACGACAAAAAAAACCACTTCATATGTTTTAAATAAAAAATGATTAATATTACGGCTGACTTCTTACATTACATACTAAGTTACTAACTTAATGCAGCCTGAGGCCATGCACACGAATCGCGCGCGCTATTTTATTACAAGAATAACAACAACAGAAATGATAACGACCTGATTTACTAACCGACATATATATTCTGAGTAAATATTATAAAAAATAAATAAACCCTTAAATCTAACAACACCGCATCTCTAATGTCTTGCACACACTTTTTTATTCATCGCATCTTTTATAGATTCGAATACAACTTTATAATATTCCATTAAACAACCAAAATAAAGGAATAAAAAAATATTTTAAGGAACAAAAAAAAATGTTTTTTTTATATAAAATAGCGGTACATGACACGCCGGTGTATGGTATCTCACCTACTTATAAATTTCATATAAAATACACTGAACTACACACATGTAAAATTGCTACACATGAAATACACTAAAGAGCACGTCGATGGGTTTTGTGTTGGGTTGGATAAATTTTTTTTCCTCAAATCAAAAACTCATTCCCCTAATTTCTTCTATTATTATAATATTGTATCTTATCCTTAAATACTCTATAACGTGTGTAGATGTACCGCTATACGCACAACAGTTTTCTCTCAATTCTTAAATACGTTTTTTATAGTCATATGTGAAGCATATATACGACCTATAAAATATCAGCGTGCTTTCTATAGTAAGTAATAACGGGGTTTTGAAATTTTAAACTGTTTCCTTTCTTTCTATCCTTTTTTACGAAAAACATCATTTTTTTCTAAATAAATTTCTTTATAACATACAAGGTATTTTAATTTTTTTCACTGTTTTTTTAGCCTTTTTTAGAAATATTTTTACTCCTCTATATACATATGTACGACATGTGCTCGTTAAATAAAAGGGATGAGTACATCTTATATACACACAACAAGGAAAAACGTATACGCGTATTTAGTGGCGTATATCCTTATATTGGAGATATTATATAGAATATAGATATCTTATATAATATAATGTTATTTGAGGAACAAAAAGGTTAATGTGTTATATAATACACATCTAGATTTTTTTTTTTATAAAGGTGAAAATTGAATAAAATTTATCATTTAATAAAATGATGTACAGTTATATGGAACTTTAGCAAGAATTTAATATTTTTGCTTGAAGGACATTGCGATAATTATGAAAATATTTTTTTTTTAACTTAAAGTATAACAAATAATGGCCCGGCGTTCGAGAATAGAGAATATTTTATCATCAATTACACTACTCAACACGAATTTTGACCTTGATAGAAATAGAAGAGTATGAAATTTTGAAAGAGTTATTGATAATCTACATTAAAAAAAATATATGACCTGAAAAAGTTTGCTTTTCAGTTTTGAACTGAAATTTCTGAACTGAACTTGTCCTTTATTTTAATGCATAATAAATAGAAAAATCATAAAATAAATATAGGGACAAAGAAAAAAAGGTTTTTTGTTGAGCTGTGTTATCGACCTTATACAATGAAGTATAAACATATATGAAATGACACATGCAGAAAGGATTTGATCTAAAAAACAAAAGTTCTTTTGTTTTCTACCGAATTTTCCAAAGTAATTCTTTTTTCTTTAAATGTATTACTGAACAAGAATTAGTAGTCGAAGCCATATTTAATGTAAAGTCGAACGCATTGGATGGTATCCCGTTCTCTTTTTTAAAATTACTACTTCCTATTGCTCTTCCGTTTGTAACGCATATTTTTAACTTTATCCTCACAACTTCAACTTACCCTGATACATGGAAAACTGCAACAGTCATTCCTGTCCATAAAAATAGTAGAAAATAGTTCTCAAATTCAGCGGTTGGTCTTGTAAAGAACTACTTGTCGTCTTGTGCCCAGTGTGTTTCTATAAATAATTTTTTTTTTATTTCTTCCAGTCTCAATGGGTGTTCCTCATGGTTTTGTTTTAGGCCCTTTGTTGTTTTCATTGTTGGATGTGGTAATTATGTTGTTACGCTTGGTTGGACTTGATGGTTTTAGGTGGAATCCTATAGACATACACATTTAAAAAAAATTTAAATGTTATATATTTTTCATTTATAGTCAAATTTAATTAAGTTTAGTTTTAAAAAAATTTATTTTATTTCGAATAATGGTTGTTTACTAAATTTGCAATTTTATAACTTTCTACTCTAGTCATAAGTTGCATATTATTCTTGTTTGATTAAAAAATAAAAAATATTTGCAATCAATTTATAAGGTCTAAGACCATACGACTACAATATATAATTAATAAATAATTTGTTATTATTATTTTTTATCAAATTTAAATATAAGTTTTGGTTTTAACAGGCTCTCTCTTGGTCGAGAGAAACTTATATTAATAAAAAACGACCGCTAAATAAATCCATTATCAAATTTAAAGTTATTTTCCTAATAAAAACTTAATGTGTTATCATAAATGGTTAATTGAATATTTTTAGTATATTATCGATGGTGTTCGCCAAGGATCCGTTTGGACCTATTATTTTTTATTTACGTATAAATGATTTACATTGTGTTCTTAATCATTTGATAACATTTAATTATGTCTATCCTAAGCAATTTGTCTTCTTCGAACGAAAATATTTAAAACAATTATTTTTTCTTAGAGAAAAAAAATTGTCTTTAACGATATTTGTCAAAAATTGACAAGACAAAAATCATTTAAGCAAAAATATATTTTTCCCATGCACAATATAGGGTAAATTGTGTACCCAGAATATAATTTGAAGTGTCATTTCCAATCAAAACACTTGTCAATTGTCATTTGTCATGTATATATTGTACATAAATATATTATAGTAATAACATATCTTAAAATTTTTCTGGATTTTTTTTTTAAATAAACATGACAAGTTCAAAATAAACAAAAAAGGGTTATCTTCTTTACATATAGAATATGCGTAAAGTGTGAACTATTTCTATATATAAAAAGATCATCCCGCATATTATTATCCTATATAGATATTTATACGTTTATTTTTAACCAGAATTATTATAAAATAAAAACATTTTGCGGCCTTTTATCCCCATATAAAAGAAGTAATAAATTAATTATTAACTATATGTTATGACATTTAAAATTTATTTCGAAAAAAAAATATGTTTAAGTGTTTTCGGGTTTATTTTAAATTTTAAGAAAAATTTCAAAATTATATCTTCTTAAAATACATGCACTTTAAAAATGTATCCGAAATGACTATGTAATTTTTATATATATGAAAACACCAGAAGGGGTTCTAATTTTCATAATATTTTATATGTGCGGTTATATAGCATCATAATAAGTCATAAAATATAATCGCATGTATTACATATACTAAATGGCGATATAAAGAAGTCTATATTATGCATAAGAGGCTTTGAGTTTTTTCATATATGCGCGAGAGTAAATTGAATGGCGTAAATATTGTATCATGAACACATGGAATATACATAAAATGAAGAAATAATATAAGATGAGGAATACAAGGATCTCTATTATATATAGACGATATATTATAATATATAACAATATCATAAAAATAAAATTTATATAGAATCAGGAATATCTTTGCATATAATATAATATAGATAGGATACAGAAAACAAAAAAGCTTTTTGAACACTTTTAGGCATTCTTGCACGAATGACACACGTTCAATTTTTTTTACATCTTGTTTTGTGATATTATTATCATTATTGTTATTATATTTGGGGTTAATAATTTTTTTTATATAGATTTATGTGCTTTTTTATCCTATATTCATAGACTGTATAAATGCGAATAAAGAGAATTCAAATAATTACAAGAAGTTACAGAAAATCCACCTTCCTTAAAGGTGATTTACATTTACGCGTTAAAGAACGCACAACAAAAAGCTATAACTTTGTTTTTTGTGTCATATTTTGACTATACAATTTACTATGAAATCAGGCAAAAAAGCCTATATACTTACTTATACTTAAGCTGGCCTACAACTGAGTGTTAGTTAATCACCGCCAACGCTCTCCAATTAACTACTCCAAGAGTTCTTGCCTATCATAAATTGTCGATAATCTTTCATCCGACCGAAGGACCAATGTTCAATATCGGCCGTGCCGTGCCGAATTACTTATCGATCGTATATCCCCGTAAAGGTACTATTAGACGAAAAAATTTACAAGCCTTCAAGAAAAATCAGAATAAAAAGGAAAGAGATAACTTATTAATATTTATTAAAGCAAAATGCAACACAAAATTACTATTTTCGAATTAATTTCCTTTTGCACAATGGCAACACCTAAATTGTACATAATTTATTAAAAATAGATAAATGTATATAACTCAATTTTTCATATAAAATACATTTATTTGCTTTGGTCAAAAAAGAAAACTTCCTCTAACTTTGGTAACTTCTTAAAAACTGTTTTTATTTTGTGTTCTATTGGCAAAATAGATCCAAATGTAAGCACACGAGGATATTATGTGAATTTCATATACCTATATATAGACAAACAGATATATGGCATATATAAAAGAGATGAATAAATACGTGCTTTGATATCCTAAATGGACCGTTTTCGTACTTTTTAAATGTTATTAGTACACATATATCTATACGTCTTTTTAAAAGAGTTGTAAAAACTTTTATTTTTATTATTAATAAAACAACTATTTTATTTTCTGTATCACATGTGTATCCTTATATTTTTACATTATGTATCCTGATCCACACGCATCTAATGGTCGGTTTTACACTCATTTAAATAGGTATATATAACATATTATATGCGAACTCCTGTAAAATAAAATCTATAACATTAAGGCTAATATAAAAATGTAAGGCTAAATTTACTCGCTATATATACATATATAACTTTCTCAAAGGATCAATGTTTTTTTATGCTTTCCAATAAAACAAAAAGTACTTTTCATCATTTCATGTATGATTTTTTGGCTGAAGTGCAGAAGAGCGTCCAAAAATGACCCCATCCCTCTTTTAGTATAAAGGGTCATCCTCCGACAAAAAAAAAATGATCGTCAATTTCGGGGGAAATGCCCCCTTTCGATGCGGGAAGGGCTTAAAGTTTGTATGCAAAAGTTGTCAAATGTAGTTTTGTATGTAAAACCTATACAGAATGGAAATCTGGGTAAAATAAAAAAATGTTGTTGTATAAACTTAAGGGGTAACACTCCCTTTTCAAATGGAAGAAGAAACTTAACGTTTTTATGAAAAATATCAAAAATAAATATTTATATGAGTTGTGTGGTATCAAATAACAGAGCTACAACTTTAGTTCTAAGGGTTTTAGTCTATCGCTCTTCCTTCAGCTCGCAGCCCCTCTTGCGGGTTGAAGGAAGAGCGATAGACTAAAACTCCTAGAACTAAAATTGTAGATCTTGTCAAGATCTTTTATTTGATACCACACAACACCAATAAATATTTATATTTATTACTGGTTGTTTCAAGAAATTAATATAATTTATATAATTTTCATACAAAAGTAAGGCCTCTCCCATTTAAAGGGGGGGGGGGTTGTTCTTCTTTAAGTTTACACTACAAAAATTTTATATTTACCCACGCTTTCAATCAGTATATAGGTTTGGAATCAAAATATTGTATTTTAAAACTTTTGCATATACACTTTAAGCATCTCCCCTCCGAAAGAAGGTGTTTCCCCCAAAATTCACCATACATTTTTTTTTGGGGGAGATGACTTTTTATATAAAACGAGGTGTGGAGTCTTGTTTGGACGCTGTTCGCTCTTCTATACTTTCACCAAAATAAACTATTTTCGAAAGTAAATATGTAAGTTGATGGGTAAGAAAAGGTACTATAGCCAGAAGGTCGTGAGTTTGAATACTCAGTCAGACGGAGGATGATAATCATCATCATCATCGTGTCCTTTACTCCAAAGCGTGGGAGCATAGGGACCATTTTACCTTTTTTTCTATCTGATACCAT
>JANSTW010065642.1:0-10780 GCA_027564275.1 Diadocidia ferruginosa | reverse complement strand
GTCCGCTTTTTCATTTCCTTCTACATTGGCATGTCCTGGTACCCAGATAATGCGGATTGTATTACTTGTACCAAGAGAAGGTGAGTGGATTGCTTAGAGCCGCAATGGCAATGGCAATGGCGCAAGAGCCGCAATGGCCGCCTGGCTATAGCCGTTTACAAATATCTTTTTCATATATATTTATGAACACTAAATAGAATTAATGTTGTACCAGAAATAAGAAACTATTGGCAATTAAACTTCTTATCTCCTAAATAGATTTCCTTATATTTTGCGAATTTATACTATAGAGGAACTGGCTTATATGCATTTGCACAGAATTAAGGCGATTCATACATTTTTTTTAATTAGATTTTTTTTTTGGTGAAAATTAAATTTTTATGTTGTTGCACTATTTCTAAGCTAATCCTTCATTAGTGGAGTTTTATAACACCCTCTAGATAGTCCCATATATAGGCATTTGTACAAATTAACCAAAGATCTGAGTTATATATTGCTCTAACGAATACAAAAACGGAATGGTAAACATGATGATAATTCCACCAAACAAATTATGTAATTTGTATAATTATTTGTATGATGTGTATATGTGAAGTGGTGACGATGTTTGTAATATTTTTGACTAAATACAAATCACACAATTTGTTTGGTGGAATTGTCATGATTTTTGCCATTTTGTTTTTGTATTCGTTAGAGCAATATATAACTTAGATCCTTGGTTGATTTGTACAAATGCCTATTTTGCACTAAATCTGGAGAGTGTTATCCATCTCCACTGATGACGGGTTAGCCTAGAAATAGTGCAACTCTTGTCGGTGTATGAGTAAAGGACATCATATTTTTTAAGGCTCAGGCGAAAGCTAGAGCTAATAATTACAAAAGTGTTCACTATTCGTTAGCCGATTAGTCAATTTGTGGAATTCACTACCTGTATTCATTAAGCGGGTTTATTCGGTGACACGCTTCAAGAATTTACGTTATTTTTTCAGTCCCTTTTTTTGATGCTCCATTTTTGTGGCTGATATGTGGCTCTGTCGGTGATGACTCATTTATTTTATCATGTTTTTTTAACTTGATGTTAAAGTGGGTCTATGGCTGACAGGTTCAATGTATAGGCTATTTGGTGGATTCGTAGGGTGAAATGCTTTTCATTCATTGTTGGTGGGATATTTTTATTTTTATTTACTGCGTGTGGTAGCAGTGAGCTTCGCTTCAGTGGCAGTTTAGTTGGATTGGGATTGGGTTTTTTGAGTCGAATCTTGTAGCGGTGTATGTTGTCTAAGACTCGTGTTGAAGATTGTTTTCATTTTTTTATTGTTGATGATTATTTAAGTTGATTTAAATTTTATGGAATGAAGGCGAGGATTTTGGGGGTTTTAGAAGAAGTGGCTTCATTTTTGCTTCTCTATCGTTGTCTTTATCTCTACATTACGCTTGAGTTGGCTGCACCTTGTGCATCATATTACATATTATATATCAATCAAAACAATTAAAAAAATCAATTAATTTATAGTTTTTGCGAAATTGCACTAATTTTTTATGCGAACTCATCAGAATCAAATAAAAAAGAAAATAATAATCGAACTGGCTTATAAAGTTGTTTGTACATATAGCTAGGTAAAAGCCAGCTGCACATTTCGATTATTATTATTATTAATATTACTGTTCATTGCATTTAAGTATTCAATTAATCAAATACTCATTTTATGCAGTGGCTCTCATATATTTATGTTATTATGTTTATTACACTTTTTTCGAAACATATATTATATGTACGTATAAATATTGGACTCTGGACATAGTAATGCATATTATAGTATTGTACCTCAAAATCTAATCTATACAAAGTTATTGCAAATCGCAAATTTTTTTGCCAAATTGTCGGCTATGTTCTCAAAACAGAATTCTACCACTACAATGAACTAAAAATATTGTCGGCCGCATCTTCTCAAACAGAATTCTACCACTACAATGAACTAAAAATATTGTCGGCCATCTTCTCAAACATAATTTTGCCTCTACAAGGAAATCAAGGTCATTCAAATTAGGAAAGTAAAGTCGTATGTCAAATTTTCAAAAGCTTCTACTAATTTTTATTATACTGTGGTGTACCTACACATAAAATCCGGTGTTTTTTTTATTCGCGTGTACAAAACATCTTTTATATAATGCGAAATCTCTTTTATTTGAGTTTTTTTGCGCTCAACAAAACATAATATGGCTTTTAAACGATACTTATAGGTTCATTCCAGGCGTATGTCATCGTTATAATGATTTAAATTTAAAATACAATTTTTCGTGAGAAAACTGATTAAATTCTGATTAAACAAAAATCAAAATTTTTGAAAAGATTAAAATAAAAGTTAAATAAGACTACAAAACTCATGCATTTTTTTATTCAACTATAACAGTGGGGTTCTCAACCACTTTGAAGATTGGGACGTACGACTTATATGTCCAAAAAAGTGTATCTAATATTTTCAAAGGAACGCCATATATGCCATTAATGTTATTAATATTATAAAAAAGTTTCTAAAACGATGACCGAATTTCCGATATGTGTATCATATGGTATCAGATAGAAGAAGAAAAAAAGTAAAATGGCCTTATGCTCCCTTGCTTTGGAGTAGAGGACACGATGATGATGACATATCTTCAATAAACAACAACACTTATTAATTCTCTTTGCAAAAAATCCATGATATATGGATGACGGATTTACTACAGACATTAGTACAAGCCTTAATTTAGCCTTAAAATGGTTAAATTGGCAGGACCCATTTTTTGTCCTAGGTTTTTATATATTATAATTTTTAGAAAAGTGAAGAAATTTAAATAAATTACTAATTTAATTCTAGTTCAATTTCTGCCATTTTTAACATCCCTTCTTTAAATATGTGTTATGTACGTAACGGTTATGTGCGTTACGGAGAAATGTTAAGCTATAAACTTGGTTGGCAAAAAAAAACTACAAAACCTAGACATCTAAAATTTTACAGAAAAATAGAAAATAAATTTAATATGTGAGTTTATTTATGGATATAATAAACAAAAGTTTAAAAAATGTTTTAAATTAAATTATTTATATTTTGTCTATTTTATGTTATTTGCATGGCTATAAATATACCGATAGAGTGAAATTTTTTTAAGATATACTTACTGAGCCGGCGGTCTTTTTGAATTATTAAAAAAAAATATCTGAAAAATTTGTGTTTAAGTTTCTTATGAAAGTTAAAACCAATTAGGTTGACGTCAGGCTTTAATAACCCTATAGAAGATTTTTTATTTAGCAAATGTACAACATAAGTGCATTTCATTAATATTGAACATTTTAAATCATTTTTCTTTGCAACTTGTGCAAAATGAAATGAGTGGCGAGTGGCGTTTATTGGGTCTAAAGGAAGGTGTATATTTATTAAATATATAGATGTAAGTATATATAACTGCTCTAATAAAGGAAGCAGATATGGATTTCATTTTTTATGGTTATGTAAGAAACTCAAACGATGGCCAATTATAAATAATAATATATTTATATAAGAAATGTTTAATAAATTTTTTTACAACAACGAAAAAAAGTATACTGCATCGAAATTTGTTCAACATTACACAAAAAAAAAACAACAAGAACTTTAAATTGGACTTCTTAACCCATTTTTAATATGCGATTTCAACAATATATAAAAGAATATTGAACAGGAAATTCGAGAACAAAAAAATTTAATTTTAATATTGTTTTATGGAACAAAAAAAAGAAAATTATTTACTATGAAAATGAGAAGATGCGATCATATATATTGAAATTATATTCATACAACTTTGTTTTTGATTTTTTTTTGTACAAGTTTATAAAAACATGGGCGGAAAAAGAAGAAGCTGCGATTTTTTATATTTTTCGTATACATAAGTTATGAGCTTTTCAATTTTTTTTCGCAGAAATTACGGTTTCAGGAATTTTTAGCAAAATAATGTTTTTTTATTTTGGTGATTTTACGTTTTTAGTGGAGAAGAGTTTAAATTTATTATGCTAACTTTGTATACATGTAATTTGATGACAAATGATTTAAAAAAAATACTATCTGGTATATGCTGCATTTACATAAAATGTTACTAATTTTGCCAACATGTATTATTAGATTTTTTTTTTTCAAAAACATTCTTATAACCGGAAATAACTCACACAAAAGATGAATAAGCAAAATAAATATTTCTATTTCGTTAGACTTTTTCTTAAACAAATTTTTGTTCTATACCATTTTTAATAAATTATAGCAAGTTAAGTGTTACATCGCTCTTTATATTATTTTATATAAATCACGATATTTAGACACTTAAATAAGACGGAAATTGCAAACGGGTTGACTCACTCATCGGTGTTTTATTAAAACATAAAAGGATCTTATAGCTGGTATATACTTTTAGCAGATTATATTTATACAGATTTTCTCATACAGATAAAAAGGTATAACCACAAAAACACGCATAGGTTTTTTAGAAATTATCTGGAAGTAATTAAAATTCGAATAAATGTATTTTTTATTGATTTATATATTATAAATGCGATCGATGCGATCAAAATGATCAATGTGATCCATTTAATCATAGCAATTAATTTAGTTAACTTGATTAATGTAATCGATTTGATCAATGTGATCAATATGCTCAATGTGATCAATATGATCAATGTGATCAATATGATCAATGTGATCAATATGATCAATATGATCAATGTGATCAATATGATCAATGTGATCAATGTAATCAATTTGATCAATGTGATCAATTTGATCAATGTGATCAATGTGATCAATTTGATCAATGTGATTAATATGATTAATATGATCTATATTATCAATATGAGTGATATAATTGATGCGCAAAATTAATTTTAAATTATGGTCAATGTGAACAGTGTAATAAATTTATTTGAGTAATGTGATTCATGTGATTAGTATGTTCAAAATAACCAGTGTGATTAATATGATCAATAGGATAAATGTTATCAATGTGCTCGATCTGGTCAGTGTAATCAATTTGAGTGATGTGATCAATGTGATTAATGTGTTCAAAATGACCAGTGTGATCAATGTGATTATTGTTATCGCAATGTGATCAATGCGACAAATATGATCCATTTATTCATAATAATCAATAAATCGACGTAATGAATATGATCAAACGTGATCACTTTTTTTAGAATGATCAATGTTATCATGTGATTAAATGCGATTAATGTGATTAATGTGATCAAAGTATATGATCAATGTTATCAATATGATTTAATGAGATCAATGTGATCATGATATGGTAAATGTGATCTAATTAATCATATTAATCAATGGATCAATGTGATCTAATGTGATCAATGTAATTAATGTGATAAGTTATTAATATCATCAATTGTATTAATGCGATTTAATGCGATTAATGTGATCAATGGAATCCATTTAAACATAGTAATCAATGGATCAAGATGATCAATGTGAATAATGTCATCAAAGTAATAAATGCGATCGATTCGAGCAATGTGATCAATTGATCAATGTGATTAGTGTGATTAATGTAACAAATGTGATAATGTAATTAAAGTAATTGATGTATTTAAAGTGATTAATGTAATTGTTGAGATTAATGTTATTAATGTGATTATTTTGATTAATTTGAATTATGTAATCAATATGATTTATGCGATATATTTGATCATATTAACCAATAAATCAACGTGATCTATTTGATTTAAAGTGATCAATGTGATTACTGTGAACAATTTGTTTAATAAGATCAATGTATCAATGTGATTTAATGTGATTATTGTTATCAATGGTCTCAATTTAATCATATTAATCGATAGATCAGTTTTCCAATGTGATCAATATAAATAATGTGATTAATGTAATAATGTGAATAATGTAATTAATTTAATTAATGTAATTAATTTAATTAATGTAATTAATTTTATTTAATTAATGTAATTAATTTGCCTAATGTAATTAATGCGATTAATATGAATTATGTGATCAATATGATCCGTTGTGATTTATTTGATCATATTAATCAATAAATCAACGTGATCTATGTGATTTAAAGTGATTATTGTGATCAAAGTTATTAATAAGATTAATGTATCAATGTGATTTAATGTGATTATTGTTATCAATGGATTCAATTTTATCATATTAATCGACAGATCAACGTAATCAGTTTTTCAATGTGATCAATATGATTATTTTGATTAATTTAATTAATCTGATCAATGTAAATAAAGTGATAAATGTGATTAATGTAATTAATGTGATTAATGGATTAATGTGATTAATGTGATTATATTGATTAGTATGATCAATATGATCCATGTGATCTATTTTATCATATTAATCAATAGACCAACGTGATCTAACGTGATCTAAGTGATCAATGTGATTAATGTGATCAAATTTATTAATATGATCAATGTGATCAATATGATTAATGTGATTATTGTGATTAAAATGATTTCTACAACATTCATAATATTAATTTGTTTGTAAGGACTTACTTTAAAAAAACACCCTCTTATGTATAACTAACAAGAACTTTTGAACTAAAACCCAAATTAAAAATATTACATATGAATGAATGACTGTAAAAGCCAAATTAATAATAATGTAATCCCTTAAATATATAGTTATGTTGTTGTTGTCCGATTATAATATACAGTATTATATTATATTATTATGTGTTCTTTAACATAAAGCAAACAAAGTTCCTATTTAGCGATATATGAGAAAAAGGATCTATTTACACTAGAAATTTATATGCATATATATGTAAATTAAATAAATATCCCTAGAAATTTTAAGAACTCTATGGTACCATTTATGTAATATAGATAATAAAATAGCTGTGCAAAATATAAAATATGACAAAAAGCTTGTCTGATGCCACCACAAACACTGGGTAAAATATTACATTATATATATTATATATAGAAAACGGGTGTCGTCTACCAATTTCGTTGCCAATGGTTACGCACGGCAAAATGAGATTCGACTGTTGCTGATGCTATTACAAAGCAAATGATGGCTTTTATCGCACATTATGTAGATATTATTCTAGAAAATAAATTTTATGTTTTGTGTATACCTCTACCATGGCAGACTCTATACAGCATCTCTGTAGCAGTATTCCACAATATATTTTTACATCGTGTATTATTTATAATAGTTCCTTTTTCCAATCTTATATATATAGTCTAGAAAGGAACAGTACACTCTTCTCGAAAACATTATATACAACAGCCAGGTCTGTGTTTTAGAATTCGGGAATATTTGCTTCTTAAAAAATTATTTCGGACTCGTTTACTAACAGTCCATTTTATCTTGTAGAGGAAAAGTTTAACAACCAAATTAATAATAAAATCAATTAATACAAAGATGCTTTATAAAAATTTTGTCCCAGGGCTGATGACGTAGTATAGTGCAAAAACAGAAAGAGCATAATATAACTCAATTTTTTTCATTTTCCAAAAAAGTTTGTTTTATTCAAGCTTATAGAGTAAAAGTTCAAAAACAAAATTATTATTAAAATCAATGAATACAAAGATGCTTTATACAAAGTTTGTGCCCGGGCTGATGGCGTAGTATAGTGCAGAGACAGGCAGAGCATAATATAACTACATTTTTTTAGATGGATTACCATAAAAAAATTAATCTGTTTTATTCAAGCTTTCTAAATAATCTTATTGGATTGCGCCCTATTAAGCTAAATAGCTCACAGTGCTTCCCTAAAGACGGCTCTGGCATTTACAACACAAGAACCTCGAAGAAAAATGTCTTAAAAGTATATTATAGATTTTCTATTGTACAAAATAATGCCGATCTATATAGAAATCTAAAGACGTATGCGTGCAGCACACAGAGTCTATGAATCCACATATAGAAAAACATTGAAATTATGTACATAAAACTCACAGACAATATTTTGAAGACTTTTTGCAGACAATCTTTATAATATATTTGTTGTATTTATATTTTAAGAATATACCCCAAGGTGTAATAACCCTAAAATCTTACATAAGCGCGCGGTATATATAGAGCCGTAATACAAAATGTCAATAACGCGTAAAGTATTTTTTTTTGCTCAATAATTTATATAGCTTTTAATATGGAAATTTTTTACTAAATGCAAATAAATGTCTGGGAAAATTTTATTTGAGAAGGGATGATTTTTTTTCTTATTTTTTATGAGTCTCATAATAATTATATGATGATGTCTCTTAGACATATTTTTAGGATATACATTTTGAAGATTGTATAAAGTATAATATATAAAAGCAACATTTTTAAGTAAAGACCAAACAAATTATTTTAATTTTCTATTTAAAAATGGGTGCAATTAAAAATATATATCATAACCAAAATGAAAACATTATTTTTAAGGATATATATCATTGGACCACATATTATATTCTAATAATCCCATGGACCATGTTCTGTGATCTTTACTACTTATTTTTTTATAAAAAAACATAACTTTGTATATGAAAACTTCACAACTAAAATTCAGATTGCGTCCTTGTATATCCTTATTTCAAGATCGTCATTCGTCATCAGTGCCTGCGGCATATATAACCAAAAGATATTATGTTAAATATATCACTGCCTGAAAACATATATATGATAAATGTAAAGCTATAATTACATATTCGTCACTTTGTAAATACTTTAGCATATTATTTCACGATCAACTCAATTTAATTACACAATTTCCATAAACATTACATAAATATATATAATCCGCATATGAATCATAATATTATGGTCATTTAAGTATATACCTTTTGAAACTGCAAAAAAAGTAATATTACAGGAATTTATGGTATTTCCGTGTATTTTTTACAAAAAATTAACTTTCTTGTTCTCTAAACTATTACATTCCATACGGGATGATGCATATTATATGCATAAAATAACAAGAATGACACTCGCTATATTTTATGAGTTACAAGAAGAAAAAACCACAACCTTTCTAGATGTTATTTTAATATACCAATAAAGTTTAAAGCGCTGGAGAGGATGCTGTATAGCATTAAAAATGCAGAAATATTTATCTATATATGAATAACAGACACGAAGCAAGAATATTCTGCGAGTATTGGAAGCATGAAAAATATCAAAAAGATTTAAAAATTTGTGAAAAATGAGTTCTTATGTAACTCTTAAATAGACATTAATGTTTCACAAATAAACTAATTTTTAATTTTACTATATACCCTTTAAAAATGGCGAAAAAATATGATACTGATTTGGTCCAATTTTGGTGGGGGTGAGTTTTTTCTGGTCTCATATATCCTATATAGGATTGCATTTAGGGTCTGTAGGTCCAAGATCAGGTAAGACTTCCATACAAATTTTTTTTGTTTAAATAGACAAAAACATGAGCATATAAAACGAGATATATATAGTTAGATAAAGCCAAAACTTCAGCCAATTTTCGATCTATATGGCTAAAATCAATTTTTGAAGTAGTTTTAGAATCTTCTTTATTCCAAAAAATCTTCTATCTGCAAACATTTTAATTTATAATAGGTATATATTCTAATAATCCTTACGAAATATTATATTGAATATATTTTTTTGTATATCAAAATCTAAACCACTAAAAATTGGTTTTCCGTCATTGCAGAACATTTCAAAACCGTCGTTCCTCATCAGTGACATATGTAACTACTTCAGAACACCACCCAGAAAGCGCCATAGTTATTGATTTTTAAATATACTAAACTTTATAAAATATTTATTGAATATTAGGTTAGTTTCGTCTCTGCGTGATTTCGTTTTAATATAACTTAGCGAATAATAATACTAAAATATCGACATAAAAATAAAGAATTATTTCTTGTTTTTTTTTGTGTGTGTCATTCATTAGCCGTTTTAAGATTCTTGTTGTTCATATTGCTAATTCTGACGAATTTACATTACAACATAAAATAAATGAAATTTCTTTGTAAAAATTTGTGTTTTCAGTTACTATTAAATATATTAGTCATGCACTCATAATATAGTTTTTCAAAATTATTTTAAAGAAAACGAGAAAATTGCTCTTCTTTATTAAAAGTCGTTAAATTCGGATTTTATATTAGAAAATATTATTACTATATATAGAATAAATTAAATCGCATAATGCATTTTAAAGCCCTTTAAGGTACATTTTAAACATAAAAGCTATACAGAAACAAAAGCTACATACAATTTGCTAAATCCATAAAAGCTAATTTAGAATATTATTCTAATAACAAAATTTTAATCATAATAAAGAATATTTTATCAGTGTTAACTGCTGCAGGCGGTGTTTGGGCTAAATGCAGTGGCGAAAAGGACATGTTATAACTCTTTAATCGCATACTCTAACGATTCTAATCAAATTGCGCGAATTATAAAATAATCAGGAAACAAGTCAGTAGATAGCATATACGAGTTCCTTTTTTAAACTAAAATCAACAGATTTCATTTGGAATTTCTATTCTTATCAAATTATAAAATAGTCAGGACACAGGCAAAAATATCGAATCTTCTCAAAATAAAAATCAACAGATTTCTATAAAAAAAATTAGTATACATTGGAGCCAAACAAGAAACCAAATTTTATTTGAACGCAAGTGCACATAACTAAAAAAAATGCATGGTAAGTTGATTTGTGTGGACCATTTTACCCTTTTTTCTATCTGATACCATGGTTTTCATTGACGACTATATCAAAGGTGGAGTGTTATCAGCAACTCGCACTAGCCATATTTTTTGGT
>JANSTW010065631.1:0-10781 GCA_027564275.1 Diadocidia ferruginosa | reverse complement strand
ATGGTTTTTTCGCAGCCATGTTCTAAAAAGTGATTCCACAACAATAATATGTATTTTCCATTCTAGTTATTTCTATGCTTTGATCAGAAAAATCAAACATATAGTAAATAATTGAAAAACAAATTCGTTTATTGAAAAGTTTACTAATTTGACATAATAATTTGTTTATTTCAATTATCGTTTCTATAAACTTTTGACTATATAAATAACTTTACGTAAGTAACAACTCAGCATATAATAATCAAGAAAAACTATCGCGTGTAAATAATTATATTTAAATTGTAAATAATATCTAAATTATTTAATATGTAATACTAACAACACATTATTACAGAAAAAAAAACTACAAAATTTAACATTTAAAAAATCATGTTTTTCCATTCAACCTTTCATGTACAATAAAATTTAAACTATATACTTAACATAATACCCACATATTATATGTAACTCTTAACATTCTCAATACAACACCATATAACATTATTAAATTAATTTATCCATAGAAAATGGAAAAATTAATCTAAAATATGTCACTAATACACTAAATACACTCTAAACAAAAATGTCATTTTCATGTTATAATTATTCTTTCTTCTCGGTTTTCCATGTTTTCAATATAAAAAATATTTGCCTTCTGTGTGTGTGTGTTTGTTATTTTTTTCTACATTTTCTTTTGATGTATTACATACAACACACTCTATATTTTTTTTAATTTTGCTTTTTTTTCTATTTAAAAACTATTTTCTTTTTTGTTATGAATTTTCCTATAGCGATATATATTTTTCACTTTATGTTTTGTGTTTTATGTTATTTTTGGAAATTTACAGAAAAAAAAACATGTTAAGTATATATTATAATATAGTGTGTTCAAGTCATGTGGGATATTATATAGTGAAATCAATGTCAATGCATTTTAGAGAGGTTTTTTTCTTTAACATTGATATATGGGTAATTTCATACAGTTAATAATATCTATGAACTTGTTATAAAAATAAATTTTACATTTTTCTTTGACCCATAAATGTGAAAATAATTAAATTTTAATGTTCTTGGAATTAGCTAAGCTGTAGTTTTAATTTTATATAAAACAATTTATATGCAAATAAGAATTTATTTTAGATTTTAATAATGATTTAATATGTTGTCTTATACATTAAATGACACACTGCTACCTCTCCCCCACTTCCTTGCATATCCTTTTTATATGCATTTTGATTAAACTTTGAACATTTCCATAAGCTAGAATTGGGTGTTACCCCGTTTCTAAAAGAATTATCGATAAATATAAAAATTTTGTTTTTTATATGTATTTTGAATAATCTTTCCTCCTATAAAGAGGCTTATAATGAGAAGGCCAAGTCCAGCTTAACCCGTAATAAATAAATTTATTTAATTTTTATGTAAAATTTGCAACCAGATTTATTATCTTTTAATTCTTCTCCCTGTGGGAAATATAAAATCGAATATTCTATTTTGACGTGACTTGAACATATTTTTTGTAATAATATTTAACATCATTTAAAAAAAAAACAAAATTAATTTATTTTTATTTTCCTTTTTTTTATTAAAATCCTGTTTTTGGCATTCACCTAAAAAAAACTAAAAATTATAATTTCAACATAACCTATATATATAACTACAAAAATCATCAAAAAAAACCCTCAATTTGGCAATCATCACAATATGTCGACAAAATTTTAAAAACATTTTTCACATAAACAATTTCCTGGTTTCATATTTCTAACGGTTTTTGTGACATTGAATTTAAAAACTAAACACCTAAAAATAGCATGTAAATCGGATGAGTTTAAATGTAAGAATGGTCATTGCATTAAAAGTAGTTATCGATGTGACAATTGGGTTCACTGCAATGATAAATCGGATGAGGAAAATTGTGATCAGCCGACGACGACAAGTATGAGTTTTTTCTTTTCTAATTTTTAAATTTATATTTTAATTTTTAAAAAAGATATTTTTTTAATTTTCTTTTTAACCAAAATGCAGTTGTTGTCTTTTTCATCTTTTTTGTTTCGTTGACATTTTGCTTTTCTCTATTTAAAAAAAAACATTTTAGTACCGAAAATTGTATGCACAAATAACGAATTTGCATGTAACAATGGCGAATGCATTCCACTGGAAGCTGTTTGTGATAATAGCTGGGATTGTTCGAATGGCGAAGATGAACAGGATTGTTCATGTGCCCGAAACGAGGTCAGTACAAAGAATTTATTTAGTTTTTTTTTTGTAAACTTGTATATGAGTCAAAATTTCTAAAATGGGATTCTCAAATCTTTATACGCGGGATATTTATAGTTCAAATGTAAAATCGGTGGTGGATGCATTGATCTCAGGCTGAAATGTGATGAATCTCATGATTGTTGGGATCACAGCGACGAAGAGGGTTGTGGTAAGTATTGTTTTATACTAATTTTTTTTATTTCATTTGCACGTTTAGGTATATTTAGTCTTAATTTGTAATCTAATTTAGTTTAATAGCAAGCAACATATTGTTTCTAATCGATTTTTATTTTATAAGTGCCATAACTTAACATTTGTTACTAACATTTTTTTGCAAAATTATATTTTATTAATACAATCAACTAAAACATAAAAAAATATTTAACTTTAAAAAAATCAATTTTTCCGATTTTTTTCTTACTGTGTGTGGTTTTTCTGAGTTTCTCTCTAACCCGAAAATTCCATTCCAACCATATTCAGTTTTGCAGTGCGGTTTTCATAGATTTATTTTTCTTTTGTGTTATTGGTTTTTCAAATTTTCTATAATAAATTGTAATTGGAAATTATATAAAGAAAGGAGTCTTTTTTAAACAAAACAAAAACCAAACAATTTTTCATTTAAGCCAATGTGAATAAAAATGTACCAGCAATAAATACCTGCGGTCCGGATAAATATCAATGTGCAGACGGCATCTGTGTAGCTGGCTACAAAAGATGCAATGGAATCGTTGACTGTTCTGACGAATCAGATGAATTACAGTGCCCACACAGATCTTATGAGAATTTTTATGATGGTAGTTAAATTTGTGAAACTCTAAATATTTTTTTTTTGTACAGAAAACCACAATCCTTTTTTTCTATGTGACTAGTACGTTGTTTGAGTAAAATGTTAAGTTATACTTTGCATACAAGAAATTATTCTTTAAAATAATTTATGATTGTGAAAAAAATAAACATTTTACTGGATCAGCGTACTAGTCTAAAATATACAAAACAAAGTATTTAACATTTAATTGGCTTTTGCTATATTATACATATACCTCTAGAATAAACAATTGCAGCTTTAAATATTGTAAATTAAAAAATATTAAAAATTAAAATTTAGTTTAAAAGCTTTCATTTAAATATATAGAGCCGCATAAACATTATTATTTTTTATATTTTTTTTAAATTTACTATAGTTAAAGTTTTAGGGATAAAAGATTTTCTTATATGATAAACAAAACAAGAAAATTACCAAAAATATTGATTTTGTTTTCGAACAAAAATTGCCATATTTTTTTAGATGATGATAATTCGGAATGTTTGGACGAAGAATTCCTGTGCGATGATTCAAAGTGTATTTTGCAATCGCAAAAATGTGACGGAACAGTAGATTGTACTGATGGTACCGACGAAATAAACTGCCCCAATCATCATCAAGGTTTGTTCACCTCGAATATGTTAATATAGATAAACTTTGTATACCATCCACCTAAAACCCTATATAATATTGCTCTTCAAATCTAAAACTGCTAATCATTCTCATATTGTCGTGATGCGTGTGAAAAAGAACTATAAGTTTTTTCCCTTTATATTAATTTTTATTTTTTAGACTTATTTAATTTATTTATTTTTTTTAATTAGCTTTATTATTTTATTTATACATTTTTTTAATTTTATTTTTTATGTTTACCGTCAAATTGTCTAACCAAAAAATTTTAACTAACATGAAAATCTGTGCTTATTGCGGCATTACATAATATATGTTTTGGTATACTTTTAAGAATTAAATGAAAGAATATATTTTTGTTTCTTTTTAATCATTTGGGCAATATTCTACAATTCGGGTGTCATATTTTATTATAAAATTAGTTTCAAAACTTTGACCAAACATCAGAGAACCGATTATAAAACTCGATATTATCGCGGTATTGAGTCGAGATTAAAATGCCTATACGTTCGAATGTAGCTATTATGACTTCTCGATCGAATCGAGTAGTATTATTTATATACATTTTCATTGTTATACTCGATTTACACTTACATTAGGATCGAGAAATCAATAACATATCAACATTTTAATCTCGACTCGATACCGATAATATCGATTTTTATAATCGGGATAAATGTTTTCAAGTTTTTCATAATATACACAGTTCATAAATAAGAATTAATTTCTTTTATTTCGCTGGGACTGAAAAAACATATAACAGTCATCGAATATTGTAATTAATTGAATTTCCCTTAACTATATAACTGGAGTTCTGCATCAGTCACAGCTAAGATTGAAACGTCGGTCCGAAACAGTTTTAAAATTTTTGTTAGGCACGGAAACAGTTGCAGTCTCACATTTTTTTATAAATTACCGCCAGATTTACAGTTCTGACTGAGAAATTTTTTCCGACAGCTATGTCAAAATGAACCAATTAGAACGCGCATTTTTTCTGCTCGTCCGAAAATTCAGCGGCTAAACGTGTTCTGATTGGTTGATTTTGACATAAGCTGGTGGAAAAAAATTCTCAGTCGGAACTAAATATCTGGCGTAAGTCTCAAAACTTCGACCAAACATCTGATAAATGTTTTCAAGTTTTTCATAAAGAACACGGTCGTTAAGAATTAATTTCCCCTATAAAATGTTATGTTAAGCTAAAGAATTATCAAAAATTAAACAAAAATATATGATTTTCATCGTCGTTCCATTTACTAATGACATCAAGAATGAAAAATAACTAATCTCTTAATAAATAAGCAAATAAAAAATCATCTTCATCTCAAAAACACTCATACCATTTTTAGCTAATTGCCGACCTCACGAATTTCAATGCAATAATGGCATTTGTATAGCTAGTGAGGATCACTGTAATGGATACCATGATTGCATAGATGGATCTGACGAACAACATTGTCCTGCGTGCAAGGCAGGCGCATTCCAGTAAGACAATCGAATATAGTTTTATTTTTTAATTTAAATAAAGAGAATAGGAAAGAGCTTTTACGATCGACCCACTTCAGTATTGCAAATTATATGAGATATTTTGATAGACTGAAAATCAGTAAACGAATTAATTGAAGTGATCTCCAAGCTTTTTTCGAATTATTTTTTTTTCTTATCTGTTATAATTTAATGTTTTTTTCTCTACCTGTAATTAACAATTTTTTTTAGTTGCCAAACTGACGAATGCATTTCCGCGGAAAAGCATTGCGATAAAGTACATGATTGCAATGATCTCAGTGATGAAGTCGGTTGTGGTAAGTTCTTTGATAGAGATGGCGAAAGGTTTAACCAAAAATGTAGAAAAGTTGATTTGTATAATAATATCCCTCTTATCTAGTTGCGTTACGTTTTGTTGCAAATTTGCAATTTTAAAATTCCAAAATCTATATAGTTTATAGTTCTTCAACATGGTAGTAAAAATATTAGATAATATAGTGCAAACTTTTTCCTGACGTCACAGGTGCTAGCTTTATTACAAAAAATACTTAAATATAACATACATAAATACATAAATATTTTTTATTCCTAACATTTACATCACCTGTGAGATCAGGCTCATAGAAAACGAAAATAAAACCAGCAGTTAATATTACCTGATAAATTCGTACTACCATGGTTGTGCAAGTTATTTTTTTAAATGTTCTAAATATCAAAAGCTTTCAATTCCAGACACTTCTTCAATTTTTACAAAAATTGCTTTTTCTGATATTCTTTCCATATAATTAAAAGAATTCTTATAAGTCATCGAAATCATTTTGAAATGTTTGAAATTATTGTCATTAGTCAATTTCTCAAAATCGAAGCTTTTGATAAAGCTTGCATTATTCGTTTTAAATTGTAAGCTTTTCATGTTTTATTTTTACACGTATGTTGCATGCAATCATTTTTGTTTTTTTTGTGTTATTTTTGTTTGTAGCTTATCATTGTCAATCACATGAATTTCAATGTAGCGTTGGAATTTGCTTAGACAAACGTCGTGTATGCGATGGCATTAAGCATTGTCCAGATGGTTCAGACGAAAATGGACAAAATTGCGATAGTCACAGATATTTCGGACGACATCATGGTAATAAATAGATATTGAAATCAATACACATATAATATTATTGCTTTATCATTTAACAAATAAAACATTTTTTTGTCACTAAATTTGCTTAAGCTTTTTCAAAATTATTTTTTTCTAAATTTATTTTTTTTTTCCTAAAACAATAATTATTATTGGTTAATAAAAAGCTATACAAAATTATTATTTTTTTTTTAAATGCTCATTTACAATAAAGCTAATACAAATCCTCAAAAAGCACCGAGTCAAACGTGTGGGGCAGATGAATGGCAATGCGATAATTTACAATGTATTAACATTGACTTTGTTTGTGATGGTACAGTTGATTGCATTGATAATTCTGATGAGGGAAATCAATGTGCATCACAGAGTAGTAAAGGTAACATGCACTTATACAGTCAAATACGGTTATTTTAATTTTTTTTATGGGCAATTATTTAAATCACAATTTTATTTTTTTGGGCTTTTAATTTTAAATTATATATTTAATTATTTATATAGAGCTTACTGGGGAAATTTATATTGTAATTAATTTTAATGTGTTTTTTTTTAATATTATAAATAATTCACATCATTTCGAGAATAATTTTCATCGTTTTAATATAGAAGATTTTTATCGAAATTATAAATTAAATATATAATAATATTGATAATATATTTAGATAACAAACCAGGACATTGTACAGAAGATGAATTTTTCTGTCCGAATGAAAGATGTATACCAAGCGATCGCAAATGTGATGGTTATACAGACTGTCGAGACGGTTCCGATGAGTTAAATTGTAAATTGGTAATTATTTTTTTAGGCGTTGTTAATTTTGTCTAGAAAATAATTAGACTAAGATGTTGCTAATTATATATAAATAAACAAGAATTTTATTTATGGAAAGATTACGAACTCATCCATCTTAGCGGTCTTCTTTAAAAAAAACAGTCAAAATTAGTCTGTTTATTAACATTTCGTCTAATATATAAACATCATCAGATCCAATATTGTGAGAAGGATTTTTATTATTAAACAACAAATAGTTCTTCTGACAAATCGTTGTTATCCGGCATTTTAAATAAGATTCAGCGTTGGAATTAATTAATTATCTGATGATGTCTATATAATATTAGACGAAATTTTAATAAATAGACTTATTTTCACTGTTTTTTTGTAATAGACTGGACATTCTTTTGGAATATATCCTCATAAGTCATAACTTATAATCATCTACAATATTTTCGGTCATTGCCAAGGATATTGTTTATCAGATATTCAATTAATTATAAAATATTATATTTTAACATAAAACATTTTTTAATAATTATCAGACATGTCCTGAACATAAATGTCCGAATGAAGAAAAGTGTTTCCAACAGAAGGATCGTTGTAATGGTATCCGAGAATGTGCCGATGGTTCTGATGAACAAGGATGTCGTAAGTATTTTTTTAAATAAATTAATCGATAAAATCATTTCTCTTTTATTATCTAACTCATCTCGAAATTTTTAAGCTAAATAAAATTAGCAAATAAATTTTACAAAAAAAAACATTTTATTTCACAATCTAATCAATGACATATATAATCGAAGTGGTGTCCTTTAGGTGCCTGTAAGGAAAATGAATTTTTTTGTTCAAACAGCCAATATTGTATCAATGAAACGCTACGCTGTGACGGTTATTATGACTGCAAAGACTTTTCCGACGAACAAAATTGTTTTGGTTAATATTTTTTCTCTTTACAAATTAATATGTTTTAAAATCTATTTTATTGTTTGTTTTTGATATATATAGGAAAAAATCCTAAAAATTTAGATTTTTCTTTACTGTTCGTTGTACATTATATGGACATAATTATTTACCATATTATATATAAATTATATACATAGTTTCCATTTATTTTAATTTTATCGTTTTTTTTAATATAATATAGTTAGTTGTTATAGATTTTTTTTTTTTTATGTTAGAAAAATCTTGTACATAAAATATTTTTTTAATAATATTGAAATCAATTTTTTTTTGTTTTAAATTAAAAAAACATATAGAGGTAGTGATAGCATTTTTGTACAATTTTAAAATTATTTTCAAAAGTGTAAATATTACAGGTGCAAAGCATTTTTTTGTGGGCAACAGAAAAATCTGAAACTTAATATGAGCTGTGAAGTTCACTATTTTCAACATAACCAAAGTGATTTAGCGAAATTTTGTAGTTTTAAAAAGATCCATAAGATTTATTAGGATTTTTAGAGACATATTTGATATATCATAAATTTTAAAGAGAATTTAAGAAAATTTTAATTTTCTTGGATATTAAAGTTATTATATGATAAAAAAAATTTACTTTAAAATAAACTTCGAAACTGACTCTCTTATGTCCCTCTTATTTTTGTATTTTATAACTTATTGAACTGAATATAAATTAAATCTATTTCCTAGCGATTTACCATTTTATCAATCATCCATATAAATAAAACCATTTTTTATTTTTTTATTGTTTTTATTATGATAAAATATGCAACTTACCGTTAATTTCTTTATTTTTACAACGAACATTTATCCACGTTATTTTTTTTAATTGTAAATAAATTTTCTATTCGAAATGTAAATAAAAAATTTAGTGTTTTAAGTAGAAAATATATAAAATAAAAAAATATACAAAAAACTGAAATTATAAATTTCAATTTCGATAAAAAAAAATTTGATTTTCTATAATTTTGTAAAAATTAAAATTAATAATTTTTGTCCCACAGAGTTGTATTAAGCTTTTCATTTTAAATTACCCTGCAATCATCATTCATGATTTGAAATAAAAAGAAAAACTGGAAAGCTTAAGATGTACATTTCCTTATATATGGCATGATGAAAATACGTTAAAAATCATATTTCCAATAAAAATTATTAAAAATTAAATAAAAAAAAATTAAAACCATTTGTTATTTTTGTAAATACAATTTCATTTTTTTTCTTCTAAATTTATAGGTGTTAAAAATTTATCCATATAATTATATATAATTAAAATAGAGCTAGAAGTGATTTATTGACATATATTCATATAGTTGTTGGTTTTTTCTTATAAACTTCCTGTTTTACAAAAAAAATCCTAATATTAATTTTAATTTTTTCAAAATTTAAAGCCGCCCAATGTAGACAAGATCAATTTACATGTACCGATGGTTCTTGCATACCGGGTTATAAGCGTTGTGACTTTACAGTCGATTGTCGCGATAGATCTGATGAAAATGAATATTGTTATAGTGCAGGTAAAATTTACAGATTAATTTTTTTAAACAAAATTAAATGATTTATTTTTTTAAAGGCAATCAAGATAAACCACAGGGTTGTAACGTTGGTCAATGGCAATGTGCTTCGGGTGATTGTGTTCCGTACAATGCATTCTGTGATGGAAAGGCCGATTGCGTTGATTTCTCCGATGAACAAAGTTGTTGTAAGTGAATTTTTTAAGAAAATGTTTATTTTTATCATTAAAATCAGGTATGAAAGGAAAACGTTTATCAGAAGAGAAAATTCAAATATTGTTACTTTTAAGCTATTTTTTTTTAATGTATTTCTTATCAAAAAGGTTCGTCACTTAAATCTTTTGTTGTATTTGATAGAATATCAGTATTGATGTGACAAAAAATACTATAAATTGTATAAAACATAAATAATTTTTTTAATTATTTTATATTTTAAATGAAATTGTTTTAAATATTTCTGAAACTAGTTTTAACAAAAATTTAAATATAGATTACTTACTTTTTTTTTTTTTAATAAATTTTCTTTAATTTTTTTTTATATTGTATTTTATTGAAATTGTTTAAAATTTTTGACATTTTCGATTCATTAAAAAAAAGCTTTAAAAAAATTAAAATTATGTCCAAAAATCGACCAAAAAAACCATTTATAACAATCTTAACAAATCACACATTAAACATACAAAAAACCATAGTTCTAAATTTAGATTTAGGCTTGGAGGTTGAAGAACGAAAATGTGCTGCTTATCAGTTTCGCTGTGAAAATGGTCCATGCATTCATGAGTCATTGCGTTGTAATGGTGTTAATGATTGTCCATTTGATATTAGCGATGAGCTTGATTGTCAATCATATTGTAAGTGCCAGAATAACATTTTGCGAATCAGTTGCGTGTGGTTTGAATCAAGAGCTCCTAACGTTTGTTTTTTGTAGATTAGTATCATAATTTAAAAAAAATTACAACTTAACCCACAATAAATGATATTTATTTTTGATTTATAATTAAAATAATTTTACAAAAATCAATAACTATATTTTAACTTTGTGTATTTTATATATAGTGGAATATTAAGTGAATTTTTAAGTAGCGACATATTAGAGCTGCTTATTCAATATTGAATTTTGTAAAAACAAATCTCTAATGTAGCGTTACTGGAAACTGCTTTTATTAGTTCCTTTGAGACATTAAACAAATTTTGATTTTAGTTAACAAATGTGTTTATTTATTTATTTAATTTATTTTATTTATTTTATTTATTTTATTT
>JANSTW010065620.1:0-10783 GCA_027564275.1 Diadocidia ferruginosa | reverse complement strand
ATATTTCTAGTATTTTGATTTGCTAAAAATTAGAAATGATTTATTAAGCGCAAATGAAAGCTCTTCTCTCCGTGTATAATTTTTTGATAATAATTTTCGATCAATTTCAATCATCTCGCCCCTGATGAAATCGTATTTTGATCGAATTAAAATATTTTTGACAATAATTCGATCAGTTTTTTTTATGTGTTTGATTTGATCAGATTTTGATTTTATTAAATTTTTATTCGATCACGATGATGATGACGACTTGGATTTTTTGTATGTAATTAAAATGCATATATTGTAATTCCATAACTGCCGGGTAACAATCATTAAATTATAATTTATGTCAATAACTTTTAATATTTTGCGCAAGTCTCACTAATTTTTTTCAATTTCTAAAATTAATTACATCAAATATGTTTTACCGTGTAGCATATTTAATTTGTTATTTTATGCTAATTTTTTCTGAGAAAAAGTAAGTAAAGATATCTCGATATATCATATATTGAATATTTGATTTTTTTTCTCCAAAAAAGATTAACATATCTGAACAGTTAAACCAAAAATGACGACCAAACAACTCTACTATAAGCTTTTTCTAAACTTTTATCTACATAAAACAAAAATGTTTTGTAAATACTAAAATATATTTCTCTATCATTAACACCAATGAAGGTCATTGAGATTTTTTTTTTGTTTCTTCTTTAATTCTTTTGATAAATTTACGTTAATTTGATAATTTTAACAAACGAAAAAAAAATTGTTATAAAAAGAAATTAATCTAACCAGCAGACAAAAAATTCCAAAAAGATGAGATATGCGCGTATAGAACGTGTTTATTATTAGGATGGAGTGAATATTGATTGAAAATAAACGAAAAGTTTTTTTTCGTAATTAGATTTATTTTCTAATATCTTGACGTGGCATAATGTCTAGACTTTTGAAGTTTGACAATTTATTTCAGAATAAGTAAAGAAAACTTAAAAAAAATCATTTGTTCCGAATTAATCTCAAATTTTAAATTATAAAATAATAATCTTAATTTTAAGCTTAAATTTGAGTAATTTTTTAAAAACTAAACTTTAGAATAAAATATTTAAAAAAATGTTCTTTGATTTATTGACGATCGTTTTCTATGCGAAAAAATTTAAGAATTTAATATATATGCTTCTAACGATTTCAAAAATTGTACAGTTATTTTTTATATTTATTTAAAACAATATATGGCTGCGCACTTTTTTAGATATTTATCACTTGAGTCATATTATGGAAAACTCGATCTTGCAATACAATTTATACGTTTAATATTGTATAGTAAGATAAAGTTTGGTTAAAATTTTGAAATTAACGTAAATTTATAAAAAAAAATATAATTCAACAAATATTCATTTCCGCTCCAACCTAATGTTTATCTGATTCATTTATTATTATTATTTATTTTAATAGAGTTGAATATCGAAAAAAAGATGTTGTACCTGATGTTAGCAGATCTCTGGATGTGGACAGTATAGAACGTGTTACATCGACTGAAGAATTATTGCAAAAATATGAAGAATACGGCAGTACACCGCCACGAACAAGAATGAAGATCAAAATTCGTGATTGGGATAGAAAACAAAAAAGGTATGTGTTTTGTTTGATAAATTTTACAACAATTTCTAAATTGAATTTTTTTCCAGTGATATAAATGTAAATGTTAAGCCGAAATGTTGTGGGACACGTTTTGCTAGATCTCGAGCAAATCGTCGGAATACCGTTGATTGTGCCATACTAAACGAAATGTATATCGACGATGATTCAAAGACACCCAAAACAAGCGATAAACGATCACAGCATTTGATTCGCGAATCGGAACGTGATTTTAAGCGATCTTCAATGATTTTAGGTGGTAATAATGGTGGACCGTTGGAGGCGTTTAATAATAAGGTGGATGTGAGCAAATTGGGCGGCAGCTTTGAGGAGAGGGCCGAGAGTATGCCGGCGCCACGTGTTACTGGAAATATGTTGGCATTAGTTCCTAAATTAATTGAAACATGTAATCGTTATATGAGCGTAACGTCACGACAAGTAGGTTGCCGAACGTCTGCGCCACCCTTAGCCTTTGACATAAAAGCACCGGCATGTCCGTACGATCGGTCAAAATTGCAAACAAGACGTGATTTTCATGAAACATTTGCAAATCTAATCAAATTAGGCAGTAGCGTTGACAAACACGACAGTAAAGTATGTATGGAATTACAATTCTGTTTATTTTTTTTTTATTTTCATTTCTTGTAGATTTCACAAGAAGATTTTACTTATCAAACGGAATTGAAAGATCTGATTTGGTTAGAATTACAAGCGTGGCATGCAGATCGTTCACTAGATCAACAGGACAAATATCTTTATACAGCAAGACAAGGTGTTCCCGATCTGCTCGAAAAAATATTAAATTATAAATTTCAACCAAAGTATGGCCGTGAACTGAGCGTGGTTAGTAATGATAGTGGTAACGTATCTGACAACACATCACATTCGGCCGAAAGTAATGAGATTCCAATTATTGTAAATAGTAAGTTGTTACTCTTTTGCTTGAAAAAAATTATAAACCGACAATTCCTCGAAATGACAAAAAATTATTTTTTTTATTAGAAAAATTATTATTATTATTTAAAAAAAATCAAAAATTTCCAAAATAATTGAGTTTTTAGAATTGTAAATTTATTTCGTGGAATTGTCTTTCCGGGGAACTGTCGTTCCATGGAATTGTCAATAAATTGTATTCGGTTTTAAATTTTCCAGAAACTGTTCAATGTAGCGAGTGTTTTTCATTGTATTGTGAAAATTGTCAACTACAGCAAACGGTTGCGTTACGTGAAGTTGAAGAGTTACTGGTCAGGCTTGAAGCAGCCGAAGCATTGTATCCATCGTCCCAAGTTATGGGCTCTTGCCATCCGATTTACAAAAGTGATGAGCTAGTCGGTCGCATAAAGGCCATGTGTCTGTGGTACAACATTACAAAACATCAACGACTAAAAATGGCTATGGTTGGAAAATTATTTATGAAGTGAGAACTAAAAGCGTCTTCTTGCATTCCACATACTTTAAATATTAATTTAGATTACAGGGAAAAGATTTTAAATGGCCATGGCCGATGGCCCTAAATGATAATCTAAGTGATAGTTCAACATCTTCATCTGCACCGGAAAATGATGATTCCGGTCGGGATTCAGTTGATTCGAAGCAATCAATAGTTAATAATATCAAATCTGTACCAAAAGTACGGTTTGAGGTAATTGACTCGGTTGATTCGGCCTCATCGACCAGTCCAGCGGACAGTGTCAGTAGTAATGAGTAAGTATTTTTCACAGAACAAATGCCGCTTAAATTTAGTTTCCTGTTTGATTAAATTAAATTTTCATTTCAAAATTCAAATAAAATTTTGTGAGGGATCAAAATCAAATAAAATCAGATTTTGATCGAATCAAAATATCTATCAAAATTTTCTTCTGATTTTGAATCGATCAGATTTTGATGATGTGGTAGGGAATAAAAATATCGACCCCCCACTAAGATCAAATCTTATTTTTTTTGCTTAAATTATTTTTTCTGATCGAATCAAAACCAGACTTTGGTCGAATTAATTTGTTTTTGATTCGATCAGTCTTATTTTGAATCGATCATATTTTCTTTCGATCAAATAAATGTTTCTGATCGAATCAAAATTGGTATAAAACCAGATTTTAATCAAATCGAAATATTCTCTTTTTGATTTTGATTCGATAAAACAAGGCCGATTTTGAATCGATCAGATTTTGATGCGATGTAGTAAGGGTAAAAATATCCATCCTACTTTTGGTCGAATTAAAAATCAGATTTTAATCGAATTAACATATTTTTATTTGTTTTGATTCGATCAAAATGTTGTCTTATTTTGAATCGATCATATTTTCTTTCGATCAAATAAACTTTTATGATCGAATCAAAATCGGACAAAACCAGATTTTGATCAAATCAAAATATTTTTTTTTTATTTGGATTCAATCACATTTTTTTTAAATTTTGAATCGATTTTGAATTTATCAAATTTTGATTTGATCGAAAAAAATTTGAAAAAAAAAATCTAAGAAGACGAAATTTTTACATTTAAATAAATGGAACGCCATGAAATTGTTTCGATTTTTTTTAATTTGACATTTTTCTAAGAAATTACCTTTAAAATATTTAACTTAACTAATATTTTTATTGTATAGTTTTTTTTTTATTTTATTTCTATAAATGTTATTAATTATCTTCAAGGCATTCCGCATGATATAACGCCCAAAAGCTTTCAAAAGCTTAAAACTGCGTAAAATATCACATAATATAATATATTTTTTGTGTCTTTGCTAAAAACCAATAAAAATTGCTTTAATTTATCCTCTAAATATTTTAAATAAAGCATTTGGCCGCTATGCTAGATTTAGAATTAAGAAAAAGCTTTTGAAAGCTCTTAGACATCTTTCCCCAATTTGCCTATAATACCTGTTTAAAATTTTACACAGAATTTTCTAAAATTAAAGCTCAGCAACAACGAAAGAACCTCTACCATCACCACAACAACCACTTCCACCACCACCCCCACCATTACCAGTGCTTCATGGCATCGAATTCGATACAAACACAACGTACGCTAGATATTGGAATGAAACTGATTTTTCGATTGAACCGTTTCGAAGTGATAATGGCAAACCAAATTCGTCAAATACGCCATACTATCGTCGATACATTGAGCACATTCTAAAGGCTCGTGGTTTGGGCAAATCATTAAATTTTTTACATAAACTCTATAATGTTGTGCTGCGAAAGGCGCAAATAACATTAGAAAAACCTGGCACTGAAGACTTTGAAAGCGACATGGATGTGTTTGATGGAAACGATGAATCGACAGATGCGACATTCAGTCGCATCATTCAACCAATCGAAAAGGAGCAGATCGAAGAGTTAAGACGGTACGTTTCGCACAAGCTTTGTGCGGTACAATAAATTTTGTAGCGACATCTTAAGGAAGCTTCTTTAAACATTGAATTTTGTCAAAGTGTATTTATATTATAAAAGAAAACAATGCCAAACAAATTCAGTAGCGACATCTTATATCTTCTCATTGAAATATTGAATTTTCTATATAAAATGCAATGGTTGAATGAGGAGATCTTACATGACGCTACTGAATTTTCTTTGATTGTTTCACTACTTAAATTAAATACACTTTGATTGACGAAATTGTAAAACACCTCGCAGAAAACATAATTTTGTATAGAAAATTCAATATTTGAACTTGGATCCGTAAGATGGAGCTACTGAGAATTTCTCTCAATAGTTCACTAGTTAATAAGCATTTTATCACAAAAATTATTATTATAGTTACGGAGCATGGAGCCCAGAAGCTCAAGCCTTGGCCTTACCCTCCTATGCACCGACATTTGTATTTTTGTCCGTAATCCCATTAGAAATTATGCAAGAATATCTGCGAATGCGTATCGAATTGCGACCACCCACCCCGAATCCACTGAGTTTAGAACAAGTATGATTGAGTATTTTATTGTTTAAACTGATTTTAATTTCGTTTTTCTTGATTAGTTGATGAAAGAATTGCGTGAAGGACTCATTTTAGCAATGACACATCGAGAACGATTCTATAAACACGTTCAAACGGCTTGCATGGATAAGACTGTGGTCTTTGATAAGCTGTCAAGTGTTCTGGAACAGTTTGATGCAACGGTAAAACAGGTCTTTGAAGTAAGTGGTGTTTGAAAATTAGAGATGTGACATTTTTATCGAATCATTCCATTTGAACGAATCATTCGAATCATTAAAATTGCCCATAAGAAAATAATTAAATCTTAATTTTGCAGCTTTATCTAGAATATGTAGAGCAATGGATTTTAAAAGCCGCGCCAAAAGATCACCGGAAAACGGCCCTAAATAATGAATGGACGTTTACAAAGCTTATTTCCCCTATGATAGCCGGCCAACATTCTGTGGCGGCCCGAAAATTCTGTTCAATTGTTGGTGACCTCTTGAAAAGCATCGGAAATGGTCTGTTGAATCGTGCTCAAGAGTTAGATGCTCAAATCGATGACAACCCGGAAAATGCTGATGACGAAGCTAGAAAGTGGCAAATTTTTACAATTTGTCGTGAAATTCAAACAGTCTTCACAGTGGAGCGGGAAAACTCGATAAAAATTTTAAATTTTGCAAAATGCTTTTGTCGTGATTTAGAATTAGCCGATTTTCATCGTGATCACAATAACGATGATGGGCGCTTTGTCATGTGCGAAGAAGTCAAAGAGGCCGTACGCTCATTACAAAAGAACGTGCTCAACGTTCGCCATAAGCTGACAAAAGTCATTGAACATGTTCAGGATCGATGTGATCTAAAGCAACTGGGAGAAATAGACGAAACAGATCGACTGGCCATAGTAACACGAACCCGTGAAATATTACATCAGGGATTCAAATTCGGCTTTGACTATCACAAAGAAATCGTCCGATTGTTCGAGACGAAAATTGTTAGCTGTAAGGACAAATCATGTGAATTTAATTTATCGTTAGGAATTATTTATTTTGCTAAACTGTGGATGGTCTTTGTGACTACTAAATGTGAACGTGGTCGAGGCGTTCGACCACGATGGGCCGCTCAAGGACTGGAATTTCTAATTGCTGCTTGTGATCCAGCAAACACGAAACATTTAACTGAGGAGGAATTCGATGATTTAAAATCGAAAATGGACGACTGTATATCACATGTGGTTGGTATTATTTCAGAACCGGAAAAGACGCGTAAACGTTCATCGCCTCGCTCACGTAAAGTATCACCGGCTCCAAATCGTGCCATCACTCCGACCCGGGCAGCTCTTTCGCCTCGTCTGGCTGCCAATTCCGAAGAACAAAAACTATATTTGCATCAATTGTCGCTAATTGATGATTCAAGTCCGTCACCATTAAGTGCTCCCAATACACCTCTGCTGATGCGAAAGCAAAACTCATGTGAATCAAATGAGCCTCAAACGATCACCTTAAAGGTGCCAAATTTACTTAACAATAGGTATAGTCCAGCCTTACGGCAAATACGAGTTCGTGATGCGGTCAACAAACTTGATTTAGAGCTAGAAACGAAACTGCGAAAAAGTAATTTAATTGGACAAGTGAAAACGTTAAATAATTCCGATAAGATTCACATACGGGCCAGAACTGTAACCTTTGGATGGCATCGAGGTATTAAGGTAAGTTTTATTGTTGTTTTAATTTCTTTCAATTAAAAATAATTTTCCTCTTCAGATTGGACAAGGACGTTTCGGTAAGGTCTACATTGCTGTAAATAACTCAACCAATGAACTGATGGCAATGAAAGAAATTACAATACAGCCGAATGAAACGCGTGCCATAAAAAATGTTGCTGAAGAATTGAAAATCTTCGAGGGAATTAGCCATAAATATTTGGTTAAATATTATGGTGTTGAAATTCATAGGGTGGGTTTAAAATGCAAATTTATTTTTAAAAAATGATTTTTACGAGGGGGAAACCACTAGCAAGAATGTTGTTCCATGAATGATTTAAATGAAATTATTTCCGTAATATCTGAAAATGATTTCTGTGATTTCTGATTTCCGAAATGATTTCTGTGATTTCTGAAATGATTTCCGTGATTTACGAAATGATTTCTGATTTCCCTAATGATTTCTGATTTCTGAAATGATTTCTGTGATTTCTGATTTCCGTGATTTTCGAAAATGATTTATGATTTCCAAAAATGATTTATGATTTCCGTTATTTCCGAAAAAGACTTCTAATTTCCGAAATAATTTCCGTGATTTCTGAAAATGATTTCTAATTTCCAAAAATGATTTCTGATTTCCGTAATTTTCGAAAATATTTCTGATTCCCGAAATGATTTCCGTGATTTTTGAAAATGATTTTTGATTTCCGAATGATTTCCATGATTTACGAAATGATTTCTGATTTCCGAAATGATTTCGGAAAATGATTTCTGATTTCCGTGATTTCCGAAAATGGTTTCCGATTTCCAAAAATGTTTTCTGATTTCTTGAAATGATTTCTGATTTCCGTGATTTCTGATTTCCGAAATAATTTCCGTGATTTCTGAAAATGATTTCTGATTTCCGAAATGATTTTTTTTATTTCCGTGATTTACGAAATTTGTATGCACGCTATGGTCTTTCGATAATTTTTTTAATTCTAAAACGGACGTTCGGCATAACTCCGCCTGCGTTCAGACGCTGAATTTCCATTTAACAGGGGAAATGTCGTTTTTAGAATTGTATTTTCGGGGAATTCTACATTCGGGAAACTGTCGTGTCGGAGGATGTCATTATGGGAAATTAACGTTTCATGGAACTGTTGTTTCGGGGAATTGTTGTTTCAGTATTTTCAGGGAATTTTAAATTCGGGGAACATCGTTATGAAAAATTCACATTTCATGGAATTGTTGTTTTGGGGAAATTTCGTTTCGAGAATTGTATTTTCGGGACATTCTACATTCAGGGAACTGTTGTTTCAAGAAACTGTCGTGTCTGAGAATGTCATTATGGGAAATTCACATTTCATGGAATCGTCGGTTCACCTATTCGTTTTTTGATTTTGTTTTTTCAAATATTCAATTTCCAAAGATCTGCAAATTTAAAAAAAACCCTAAATTTTCAGGAAGAATTGTTAATATTTATGGAATTGTGCTCGGAAGGTACGCTAGAGTCTCTCGTTGAACTTTCCGGTGGTCTTTTCGAGGGACTGACTCGTCGCTTTACCGCTCAACTGCTCTCCGCTGTCATAGAATTACATAAGCACGGTGTGGTTCATCGCGACATCAAGACGGCAAATATTTTCCTGACTAATGGCGGCAATAGTTTGAAATTGGGCGACTTTGGGTCGGCAGTAAAAATTCAAGCTCACACAACTGTACCGGGTGAACTGCAAGGATATGTTGGTACTCAAGCCTACATGGCACCGGAAGTGTTTACAAAAACCAATAGTGATGGTCATGGCAGGGCTGCCGATATTTGGTCGGTGGGATGTGTGGTCATTGAGATGGCATCAGGAAAAGTAAGTCTTCTGATTTATTTTTTTAATTATCTTTAAAATTAAATTTTCTTCTTTTCAGAGACCATGGGCACAATTTGATTCAAATTTTCAAATTATGTTTAAAGTTGGTATGGGTGAAACGCCAGAAATTCCTGCATCTCTGTCGCACGAAGGTCATGACTTTATAGAACATTGTTTGGAACACGATCCGAAATTGAGATGGAATAGCATTGAGTTAATTCAGCACAACTTTTGTAAAGTAAGTTTTAGGGATCGTTGTTTTTCTTTTATTGTTCAATCAATTCGTTCCTAAATTCATAGCCTAAAAATCTTCAAAACTAAAAAAATATTTAATCTTTTTCAGGTTGACTTGAACAACGACACCGATGACTATGAACCTAAGAGTACAAAAAAAGATAACCGACGAAATTTAGCAAGAAAACCTCATATAATTAAAAAATAAATTGTTTTAATTGTACAAAAATTAAGGACAGTTTTGTAATAAAAGACAAAATTACAATTTATTGTGCTGCATACAATACAATATTCTCATCAGGTTCATAAAATTTTAAAAACTATTATTTTGTATAATTTTCCATTTTGTATTAAATATTTTAAAATATTATGTTTGTTAAAATGGTTTATTGTTGTAATTTTTTTGTATTTTTTATTATTTTATGACATTGTTTTTAAACTAACAGAAAAATATACTTTTTAGCATTTAAACAACAACAAAATATGGTAAATTATTTAAAATGAATAAAAGTGACTTAAATAGACTTGTAAATGTTAATTGTTAAGGATTTAAATGAAAAAACCTATTAAAATATTATTGTTTTAAAATTAGTTATAAGATTAGGAAGCGATACAGTGCAGTGTGCTTTTTGTAAAAATGTAAGAACAAGCTAAAAATATATATTAATATTGTTTTACAATAAAATGTTTTGTTTTTAAATTTATTTCAAAATTGTATAAACGAAATGCTTTTACTCAATCATATGAGAATATAGCAGATATTCTGAGGTATTTATCGATATAGAATTGAAAGCATAACTTTGGAAATTTCGTTTTCTTAGAAAACTTAGACGAAAATACTTTGGAGATCTTTAGATCGTTGCAAAAATATTTTTAAAGGACGAAAAAAAGAGATTAGCTCAATCCGGGCACTATTTCCGGTTGAAAGTGGAAAAACCCCTAAACAAATTGTAAAAAAAACCAAAAAATTATTTCAACTTTTAGAAAAAATTTTAGAGGTCTTTAGATCCATTGCGAAAGTATTTTTAAAAGATGAAAAAAAGAAATTTCAAATTTGCCCGATCCACTAGCTCTGGTTAAAAATTGGACAAACACCTAAACAAATTGGCAAAAAACCAAAAAAAAATCTTTCAACTTCCCAAAAAATACTTTGGGGATCTTCAGCTGATTGCGATATTATTTTTAAAAGATACAAAAAAGAAATTAGCCCAATCCGGGCACTACTTAGTTGAAAAGTGGAAAAGCCCTAACAAATTGACAAAAAATCGAAAAAAAAATCCTTTAAACCTCTCTAAAAATACTTTGAAGATCTTTAGATCATTGCGAAAGTATTTTTAAAAGATGCGCACTGGTTTTGCCTTTAAAATGAGCCTGTAACAATTCGGTAGGGTTTTTCAAAAAGGGCAGCCAATTTTCGATTTGGACGTCAGGGGGCCGAGATACGGCCTCTTTTAGTTTTTTTTACTCGATATCTTCGAGAATTTG
>JANSTW010065609.1:0-10786 GCA_027564275.1 Diadocidia ferruginosa | reverse complement strand
CTAAAAAGAAAGTTGTTGCTAGAAAAAATTTTAAAAATAAAAACGAACGCTTTATTGATATATTCAATAATTAAATTTGCATAATATGATGAAATACACAGAATGTATGAAATCCGAATTAGATTTATTTGCATCACCTATAATTCAAACTAATGTGTTAAAATCGGAAGAAGTGGCATATAAACCTATTGCAACTCTTGACAATCCATCTAATATTGAATTTGTGAGCTTGGGACATGGAGATACGTATCGAGATTTATCTACAATATATTTAAGATTAAAAGTTCAAGTATTGCAAAACGCAAACAATGATAAATATGTGGATGACGGACCTTCTGTTGTGAATAATTTACTTCATAGTTTAATTCGCCAATTAACAATTTATTTAAATGGAAAACCAATAGCTCAAACAAACAGTAATTATAATTACAGAGCTTATATTGAAAACCTTTTGAATTATGGACAGGATGCTACTCTAACACATATCAATAATGTATGTTGGGTGCTCGATAATGGTAGTATGGACTTTGATGAAAAATCTACAAATAAAAATACTGGCCTTGAAGATCGTAAAAAAATATTTGCAAAAAGTGGTGTTGTTGAACTAATGGGCAAACTTCATGGCGATATGCTCAATCAACCAAAATATTTACTTAATAATGTTGATTTGCGGCTATCGTTATCCCTAGAAAAACCAGAATTTTATATGTTGGAAGATAACAATAAAACGTCGCATGTCAAAATATCAGAAGCTACTATGTATATGAACCATATAACGGTAAATCATAATATACTTTTAGCGCATCAATCAATATTACAGAAAGCCAATGCCATTTATCCATATAAACGAGTAGAAGTAAAGTCGTATACGATTCCTGCAAGTAGCTATAATCTTTCGTTGGATAATGTTGTAATTGGACAGCTTCCTAATTTATTAGTATTTGGAATGATAGATAATGATGCATACACAGGAAAAAGATCAAAAAATCCATTTAATTTTAAACATAATAATATATCGAGAATAAATTTATCTGTAAACGGAGTTCAAATGCCAAATCAACCAATTGAGTTTAACTACAACAGCGAACCATATATTAGTACACGAGGATATAATACATTATTTAAAGGGACTGGAATACATTATTTTGACAAGGGACATCAAATTACTAAAACATTTTTTGATAATGGCTGCTTTCTTCTGGCTTTTGATCTAACTACTGATCATTCGTATAATTCATCATGTTCCCATTTATTAAATCAAGGAACTGTGCGCATAGAAGGCAGTTTTGATACCGAATTAAAAAATACAATAACATGCATTGTTTATACTGAATATGATGCAACCCTAGAAATTGATAAAGATAGAAATATATTTACTGGACTTTAAAATGTGTATAAAAGAAGAAAATTATTCAAAAAATCGAACAGTCTTAATACAACAACAATTCACCACGAAGATAATGAATTATTGAATATGAATACTTTGGATATAATTAGAGTTCTTACAAGTAATCCATTTACAAAATCATATTTTCGAGGAGTATTTCCATGTGATAAACTTCCAAAAGATATAAGGAAACCTGCTATAATAGTTGCAAACACAGATCCCGCTAATAAACCAGGAGTTCATTGGGTTTGTTTTTATGTGCCTACAACAGGTCCGATAATATATTTCGATTCATTTGGACTCTATCCACAAAACAAATATTTTTTACGTTTTTTACAAACAAACGCAAAGAAGTTCTCTACAAATAAAATTCGATTGCAAGGTGATTTTTCTACCTGTTGTGGACATTATTGTTGTGTTTTTCTATATTTTATGTGCAAAGGATATACAATGAGCAAATTTTTGAAACAATTTTCAAAAACAAATTTCTCCAGCAACGATAAAAAAATTTTGCAATTGTATAGTGTTAAAATGAGAGTGGGGAAAAGGCAAATCGGAGGATTTAACTTTTCGAATTATTGCAATCAGTCGTGTAAATCTTTAAAAGAAAAAAATAATTAGTTTTGATTAATCGCTCTAAGTATGAACAAAAAATCGGAAAAAAATAAAAAACAAAGAAACATAAAAAATGAATATCCACATCAGATGTTACTGGCATACACTTATTTCATAAATAACAAATGTAATAAAAGTATTATTGTTGGGTATAATGCAAATGACTTTTCACCAAGCATTATAATAACACTTTCGGGATCATCAGTTATAAGTTTTAATTTTGAAACGTGGATTAATTTTACATATAATAATATTAAAATAAATAACTTTTTTAATTTTATAAAAAATGACGAAGATTTTATCTCATCAATAAATATATCAAAAGATATTTCAATAAACTTTGATGAAAAGTCTGGAATTATTTTGATCATTGAAAAAAAGATGAAAATTAAATTAAATAGAGACGAATGGATTGCAATATTTGAACTAATGGAATTTTTAAACTCTGTTATATTTTTTTATAATTCTTCCGTTAGTTTAGTAAAGGAATATTATAATGAATATCTTAAAAAATGTATCGAAAAGAAAATATATTACTTGAATACAGAGAGCTATTTTTTACCTAAGATAACAGATTTAACTAAAAATTGTAATTTTTCTCGCTTATTTTACGAATTTCCTGTAATATGTAAATATAAACTATGCAATGATGTTAATGTTTATTTATATAATCTATATAGATTAAATTAAAAATAAGATCAAATTATATGGCTAGTTTTAAGATTTTGTTAAATAAAATACTAATTACTCAAAGAATAAAGATTGTTTTTTTTATATTTAATAAGTTCTTGTCTTTTTATACTTTTTATAAAAATTGTTTATATATAAATTTATTTTAATGAAAATACATTATGTAAAATGTATTCATATTTCAATAAATTTAATAGGTGTATTTTATAAATAAAGTATATTATATATTGTATGTACTTACCTTTATATTCTTTATGAAACTTTAATACCTATATGCAAAAAAAAAATCATCTGAAAATTGAAAAAATTAACATTTGGATTTATTTTTTGGATTATACTTAATACTTTATTATATTTATTCATTTTTAATAGATATAAACATATTTTATATAAAATTATAATACATTAAATTTTGGGTCCATCCATATTTGGCCATGTTCCAATGCCAATTG
This sequence comes from Diadocidia ferruginosa, assembly GCA_027564275.1. Classification (NCBI taxonomy): domain Eukaryota; kingdom Metazoa; phylum Arthropoda; class Insecta; order Diptera; family Diadocidiidae; genus Diadocidia; species Diadocidia ferruginosa. Next base: position 7,642 of record JANSTW010065609.1, on the reverse strand, counting down.
AAAATCAGAATCTCTTTCTTGAGCTGCCTTCTTGTCCTCACCATAATCTATGGAGATGTCAGCGAATTTGTGGCCATTAGAAGATTTTTTTAAGCCAGAGTATATCATATAGAGATCTTCCACGTCGAAATTTTCCAAATCGACGTCATCCGTCATGAAGATCTTCCCTAGCCTTTCTGGAAGATAGTATAGTCCCTCTTCCATATCCAATACGGCCACTTTTCCGGAGCCAAACTTCGAATTGCGGAGAAATATTTTTTTGATTGAATATTTGAACCCCTCTCGAAGTTCCTCCGTCTTTATCATTTTTTTTGTAAAGTCTGGTATAGACTTTTTTGTATTTAATCGGCTTATTATAGCCTTTGATGAGACTTTTGAAATCTGAAATAAATAAAAAAAATTATTAACATCAGATAAATAATAAATGATATTTTGTAAATTTATTACCTTAGCTGGGCTTTCATCGCCACTGCTTAATTTTCTCTTTGTACTAAGCTCGCTAATGTTGGTTTCTTGGCTGTTCTGTAATAAGAAAGAAAAAAGAAAATAAATTAATAATAATTAAAAAATAACTAAATACAATCTTAAATAATCTTACATCATCTATAATAATTGGAGGCGATCCAGATGCAGCCCGTTTATCCATATACTTTGAGAGAATAGACAAATCCTGTAAATAATTAATTAAGATTAGTATAAATACTTAATATAAAATGTTTTTTTAAGTACTTACCATTTTTTAGTAAATAACTTTAAATCTTATTTAACTTCACTTGACGAAAAACAAAACAAAACTGATTCGCAAAATGTTTAATGCATAATTATTACAATAATTTTATTTATTTGTATTAATTTGTAAAATAAATCCGTTTCCTTTAAAAATGCTGATATCCACAAAAAAATACCTATTAACTATGTGCAAGTGCATTAATCGTATCAACCATTTTTGTGAACATTTTATTTATTATGAATTTCTTTGGTAAATTGTAAATAATAATATTAAAATTTGCAATGAAGATGGTTGATCAAGGTTATTGCATATAGGCGAATAAAAAAATTATGTTTAAAATAGATCATATTACAAAGACTGAAGTAACTACATAATTAGGTATTTAATTTTTTTTAAATGTATAGAAAAGTCGGAATAAGCATTAAAAAAATATAAATTTTATTATTATATTGATTAATACAGTTTTTAAAGGTGAAGCTAACACATCAATTATAAATATATATAAAATACTAAAATACTTTATATAAATTATTTGGTATTAGATTCAAATAACTTAACTTTGTATTCAAGTTGTGTAAAAAATATACTAGTTTTTTTATAATTATACTTTTAGTAAGTAAAGTGTGTGTGTGTGTGAGTTCCAGTAAAAAAAAGAGATTTTAAGTTTTATAAAATTGATAAATTAAAAAACAAATTTTGTAATATATTGTGATAAATCAATTTACAATAGCTAAAATGGAATCTGAGAATAATAAATCTGTGGAAAAAATGATAAAAGAAGGTGAAATTTTATTTTAATAACTTATTATATTCATTTAAATAAAATATGTTTGTTTTAAATTAGCTCCCTGGAATAACATTGACGGTATACTTCAAAGAAGAGAAGAAGCTAACATTCGCCGAAATATGATTAATAGAGGTATGTACATTTATCATCTATTTATTGTTAGTTATATCCATAATAAATATATGTAATTATATTCTTAGCTCCGTGGAATAATTATAAACGTATATACGAAGAAAATAGTCATCCTGCTACTTATTTGCAACATACACAATATCAAAATGATCAACGATCAAGTATTGCTGAAGGTAAGATAATAAAACAAAATAGATGAATTGTAAAAAAGTAAATATTTTAAGAGATGTTAAATGTAGTAAATATTTTTCTATTGTTTTCAGACTATATGCAAAGTCAAAGTGGTTCATCCATGGTAACTGCATTGATTTCGAATGAAGCTCAAAATTCATCAAATAATAATGCTAATCTGTCGACATCTTCAATACCATCATCGTCATCATCATTGCCATCTACATCAAATTCGTCAGATGTTAATTCCAATCCTTCAACATCATCAGCGCAGCCATCCTCATCTTCCTCAGCATCATCATCATCATCATTATTGTCAAATTTAAAAAGTCAAGGTATGAATTTAAACTTTGTAAAAGTTATAAGTGCTAAAAGTGTTTTTAATTCTAAATATAAAATACAATCTGATGTTTACATTTTTAAATTTCCAAAATTTGTAAACCAATTTAAAACATTTGATGAATTTATTACCAAATGTTTTAAAGAATTGCATCAAATATTGGTTAGTAAAACGTTACCACACTATTTAATCGGTGTAAAAATTTCAATTGCATCTAATAATAAACCTATGGGTCTCAATTTTAGAAAAATTTCCGAGTTTATTCCGGAAATGATTATAGATCTATTTAATTCAGTCATCCAATCTAATAATGCTTTTTTAAATACGGATGCAATTGAAATTTCTTCAACAATAATTAAAATTCCTTATGGTAGTGGAGGCGCATTTAATTCCAAAAGACCTCAAGTTAAATTCATGACATCGGAACAAATTATGAAAAGCAAACGAAAATGTATAGTAGATCCCGGTATGAATGTAGATATGATGTGTCTTCCAAAGTCTATAATAATATCAAAATATATTGCTGATGGAAATTCAAATTTATTGGATTTACGTCATTTAAACAGAGATGTTAAAAACTTTCTTAAACATTCAAAATTACTAGTAGATAATATAACAGGGTGTAATATCATAGATTTGTATAAAATTCAGAAATATTTATATAACTACAATATAACCGTTTACTGTGATAAATCAGACTCTAACAATGTTCTAGTAAAAGGCAACCCTCTTTTGCCAAAATCTATCAATTTATTTTATTTCGATGATATTAAACATTTTGTAGTAATAAAGTCGTTAAAAGGATTTTTTAGTAGATCATTTCAATGCAATTTATGTAAGAAATTGCATAATGATAAGAAAAAACATGTTTGTTCTGAATTATGTAAATATTGTAAATCTACTCCGATTTGCAAATACTCACAACAAATGATAACTTGTTTTGATTGTAATAGAGAATTTCGTGATAATACATGTTACAATGCACATATTCGGAATATTTATGGTAACAACAATGTTTGCAATAATTTAAAAATTTGCAAGAAGTGTTGCAAAGTTGTTGATTTGGTCAAAAGAAACTACGAAATACATATGTGCGATGAAAAAATGTGCACAATTTGTAAATCAAATGTTAAAAGTGACCATCTCTGTTACGTTAAACCTTACACAAAAACGATTCCATCTAAATTTGTCATAATCTTTTTTGACTTTGAATGCACTCAAGATACGATGATTTCAGAAAATACTTCTCTACATACACCAAATCTATGTGTTGCCCATGAGGTTTGTCATCACTGTTATTCATTTGATGATGACTATAATTGTGATAAATGTAAGCAAAGAGAACATATATTTCAAAATGATGCAAATAGCAACTGTGTTAAAAAATTTGTCGACTTTGTAGAAATATATCGTTCGGCAAATATATATTGTATTGCTCATAATTTTAAAGGATATGATGGACACTTCATATTGCAAGAATTGGTAAAAAGACCTAATAATATAGTCCCTGTAATGTGTGGTAGAAAGATTATTAAAATACAATATAACGGTATCATAACATTTATCGATTCAATAAATTTTTTACCAATGCCTCTTTCTAAATTTCCAAAGGCTTTTGGTTTACAAAATCATATTTCAAAGGGATTTTATCCATATCTTTTTAATACCAATGAAAATTTTAATTATAAAGGTAAGATTCCTAGTAAGGAACTGTTTGCAACTGATAATTTTAATGAAGTCGAATTGAATGAATTTAACCGATGGTACGAGGAAAAACAATTATATGAGTATGACAATTATTCTGAACTAATAAAATACTGCAAAATGGATGTCAGTATACTAAGAAAAGGATGTCTGCGTTTCATGTCAGACTTCATAAATGTTTTAAATATTAATCCTTTAGTGGAATCTTGTACATTAGCACAATCCATTATGCTAGGTTTTCGGAAGAATTTTTTACAGATAAATACCTTAGGTATTATACCTAAAAACAATTATATCGCCGGTAAACGTCAATCCATAATTGCATGCAAATGGTTATATTTAATTAATAAAACATTAAAAGGTAAATTAGAATTTGAACATAAGACAAAATCAGGTGGTATATATGTTGATGGATACCACCAAGATACAAATACTATTTACGAATTTTATGGATGTTATTTTCACGGGTGCAAAGACTGCTTTTTAAATCGAAAATTTAATTTTTTTAATAGTAACAAAACTCCTGAGGATTTATATACTGAGACCTTGTTTCGAGAAAACTTATTATCCTCATTTGGTTATAATATAATATCTATATGGGAGTGCAAATTTAATAATTTTTTAAAGATAAGTCCTCAAATTAAATTCGAGTTAGAGAATAAAATGTTTTTAAAAAATCTAAACTGCAGAGATGCAATATATGGAGGACGTACCGAAGTTTTTAAAACATATTATGAAGTTAAAAATGGTGAAAAAATTAGATATTTAGACTTTACCTCACTATACCCTTATGTTAATAAAACTTGCAAATATCCTATAGGACATCCAAAAATTTATCATAAAGAAGACTGTAAGAACATTACCGATTTATTGAAATTGGAAGGTATAATAAAGTGTAAAATTTTACCTCCATCAAATCTATTAGTGCCTGTATTGCCGATACGTATTCATGATAAATTATATTTCGGACTATGTATGGAATGTATGAAAAATCATGTTCTTGAAAACACATGTGAACATAGTGACGATGAAAGGTCGCTTTTTGGTACATATGTATTATGCGAAATAAAATTAGCAATAGAATATGGATATACACTTTTAGATGTTTATGAGTTTTGGGAATATGAAACTGTTCAGTATGATAAAAAAACGCAAACTGAAGGATTGTTTACATCATACATGAATGTGTTTCTAAAACTTAAACAAGAAGCATCTGGATGGCCGGTGGATATAGATAAAAGTAAATATGTTCAAGATTTTTATGAACATGAGGGAATACAATTAAATCCGGACAATATTACGGTTAACCCTGGTTTTAGAAACTTATCGAAATTATGTGCAAATGGATTGTGGGGAAAATTCATTCAGCGAAATGATAGAAATAACGTTACAATTATTAACTCGCCTGAAGAATTTTTTGCCCATGTTTTATCTCCAGGAGTTGAAATAATTGATTTGATCAGTTTTGGCGAAGATAAAGTATGGATAAATTGGAAGTATGCTCATGATTCATTGTTAACACCATTGCAACATGAAGTTCTTCCGATTGGTGCATACACAACTACGCATGCAAGAATTAAGCTTTTCAAAGAATTAATTCAACTAAAGGAAGATTTACTATATTGCGATACCGATTCTATAATATATATCGAAAAGCCAGGACAGTCGTACAAACCAGTAATCGGTAATTTTATCGGTCAACTTACCGATGAAATATCTGTTTTTGGTAAAAACTCGTTTATAACTTCTTTTGTGTCTACAGGACCAAAATCTTATGCTTACAAGATTTTTAATCCTGACACTTGTCAAACAACTGAAGTTTGCAAATGTAAGGGTATTACCCAAAATACATCAACAATAATAAACTTTGAAAATTTAAAGAAACTATCTTGTGACAGCGAATTAGATTTTATTTCAGTGTCTAATCCAAAAAAAATTAAAAGAAAAAAATTTCAAGTAGTCACTGAAGAAGAAATAAAAAAAGTACAGTTTACTTTGACTAAGAGAATAGTTGTAGACTATACTAAAACTTTACCGTACGGATTTAGAAAATAAAATTTATTCATATATCTGAAAATGCACTTCACTGGGAATTTTGTATTATACGAGTATAACTTTTATTTAAGTTTTGTGTGGATCGATTTTATTTTTTATTTCTTGACAATAATATTGATGATAATGGTAATGACGATGATAATAATGCTATACCTAAGAATATATTCAAATTTTAAACTTAATTTAAAAAAATATTATATAGTTAATTTCTTTTGTAATATAACTTTTAAATAATAATATACCTACCTAGTTATAAGTATAAGAAATTATTATTTTGTAATTATAAGTTTGTATAAGTAAGTAAATAAAGAAAATAAAACAAATAAATAAAATGTATTTCCTTTAATTTTTGTATTCTAGATATATAATATAATCTACACATCAAATTATAATATATAATATTTTAGTCACAGCAGTAAATTAAAATTAGGTTATTTATGCTGGTAAGTATGTCGCATTTTTTCGTTTAATTATTTCGCCAATCATATTGTATATAATATATATATACATTATGTACCTATGTAACATTGTATATGTTTATATAACAATTGCGTTAAATTAAAACAACAAATATTTCATATAATTTAAGTATGATCATATTTCCTGCATGCATTTAGTTTATAAAATAATAGAATAACTGTATTATTATTATATATAGTTTTTTATATGGGCGTAACATATTAATAATATGTTAAAGAAGTGCGCTAGCTTACAACAACAAAAAACAAGGAAAATACCTGGATCATATTGCTTATATAAATATGTTTAATAAATTGTCAAAGAACTGCGCTAGCTTACAACAACAAAATACAAGATGCATGCTTGGATCAAATTCCTAATGTAAAATTGTATTATAGAAATATACTATGGCTATACATATTAATTATTTTATTTAAAGTACTATAAAGTTATAAGTATCATATTAATACAAAAACCAATGTTAAATTTGTCCATATGCTTAGCATTATAGTACGGGTTTCTAACGAAATTAAAAAAAATTATCATGTTACTATATACGTATAACAAAACTCATTAAGTAAAGTGTATGCTTATATACTCCAGAAAAATACCATTCATTTTTAAAATCAAAAAAGCGCAAAGTGATCCCGTACTATAAGCTTTAAAGTATATAAGGGGCCGCCATTTTCTTTTTCAAAGGGGCGGGGCATACCATAAGCATGCATTTTAGATACAAAGCATGCCCTCATACTACTACCGTATATAAATAAAAGTAAAAAGGTAAACAATGGTAAACAAAATAATTTTTTTCTAAATTGCTGGTAAATTGAGCTCTCCGGTACAAGAGTTTTACATGAGCTTAGTGGACAAAATAACAAGATTTATACGCTTAACTCTGAGTTTTATTCATTGTTAGCATGCTATCATTCGCAGGTGTTTTTCTAAAAAAAACGATCGCAGTGGTTCGGAAGTCACTTAAAGCCGTTGGTCCGCCTATATGACACCAACTGAGAGGGTTCCTCATATAGTGTAAAAACCCGCCCCACTGCTCATCAAAATATATGGCTAGTGCGAGTTACTGACAACACTCACTCCACCTTTGATATAATCAGAGATATAGTCGTCAATGAAAACCATGGTATCAGATAGAAAAAAATCTGTTAACATTATCACACGAAAGTGTGGACAAAACTTTTATTTATATTCACTTCTGTTCAAAATAATAAGAACACGAAGAAAATATCCCTTCCAAATTTCTAGATCT
>JANSTW010065598.1:0-10788 GCA_027564275.1 Diadocidia ferruginosa | reverse complement strand
AATTGTTATAAAAATGAATGGAAATTGGTTGTGCCGGACGCAGACAAAAATAAAATTTTATCGAAATTCCACGATGACAAGACTTCAGGACATCAGGGTGCAAACAAGACAGCAATTCGCCTACGAGAAAATTTTTTTTGGCCTAAAATGGATCGAGACATAAGAGAATATGTCGCCAAATGTGAAATTTGTTCATCGATAAAAGCACCAAATATGTTTCTTAAAGCTCCAATGGGTAAAATGGTACACGTAACCGAACCTTGGCAGGTTATATATACAGATTTTTTGGGACCGTATACACGATCAACAAAAGGAAATACTATACTCTTGGTCATCATTGATGCTTTTAGCAAATTTGTGCTGTTGTTTCCTCTTCGGTCGGGAACGTCTAAAAATATTATGAAGTGTCTAAAAGATAGTGTTTTTATGGTTTATGGTATTCCGAAAATAGTGTTATCTGACAATGGTTCTTCGTACAACTCTAAGGAATTAAAGGAATTTATCGAAAGCTATGGTTCTGCGCAAAAATACACAAACAAATATAACCCTCAAGCTAATCAGACAGAACGTGCAAATAGGTCAATTTTAACAACTATAAGAGCATATATAGGAGAATCGCATTCTAAATGGGACAAAGATTTAAGCGAAATTGGATGTGCTTTGAGAACGTGTAAACATGTAGCTACAAACTTTAGTCCCTATTTTATTAATTACGGAAGGGAAATGCCAGGTGTGTCTGATTTGTTACAACCTAATCCAAATGAATTAAGCGTTCCTGAAGAAGAAATTTCGAAGCACCTATCAAAGATAGTGGACCTAAACAAAATTCGTAAACAAGTTTATGCTAATTTGAAGAAAGCTCACGAAAAATCTGCTACATATTACAACAAATCAACTTCAAACATAACTTTTGAAATTGGAGACACAGTATGGAAAAAAAATTACATTTTATCAAATGCAGCGAACAAATTTGTGGCAAAATTCGCTCCAAGATATTTAAAATGTACAATTGTAAAAAAAGTTGGTTCAAATAGTTACGAGTTGGAAAATGAAAATGGAAAAAATATCGGCATGTGGAGTGCTAAAGATTTAAAGCCGGGAAAATCATTGGATAAGCGACAATGTCAAGTGACGGTTTAGAAAAAAAATGTTAATAGCTTTATTATGTTAAAGTATTTTGAAATTTTTGTCGATACATAAAGTTCAATGTCGGGTAACGTTTTTAGGAAAAAAAATGTTAATGGCTTTATTATGTTAAAGTATTTTGAAATTTTTGTCGATAAATAGAGTAACTATTAAAATTTTTTTTCCTCCTAGTGGGAGAATTGTGTTGCATTGTAAACTTACTCTGCAACTTTTCCACTGGGATATTATATACGCTGGGATTTTCGAATTTTATTTGTATCATTGTGCGGTGGTGGCGCGTTAGTACGACGTCACTTATGTCAAAAATAATAAAATAAAATTTCTTTTTCTAACCTGACCGTGTTGCGAGTGGTGGTGATTTGTGCCTCTTGTTTAGGTAACTATTTTCTTAAATATTTTACATTGTTTAATTTATGCCTCTTGTTTAGCTTTCTTTCAATTAGAATAAAGAATACTGAAATTATATTTGCAACAAACATCCGTCTTTTTATTTCCTGGGATTTTTATCTAAATTTAAGCAGATCAAGTGTCCCCGATCGAACCTTTACCCTGAGAAGAATCCAAGTGGTTGAGGTTAAAAGAAAATACATGCCGCAGATGGCCTCCTGGCGCTCTTATAAGAATTCAACCGAGGGAACGAAAATTTAACCTACAACAAGAAGTAACTGCGCTGTCGAAATTCGAATCTCACTGCAAAGGGAAAATTTCATGTTGGAAAAGAACGATGAACTCTTAAGACATGATTTCAAAAAAACCAATTGGTGTCGATTTATCAATAAATTAAAGTCAAGAGTATCAGATATTTCGATACCAAACGATAAAAATTTGTCGAACGATGAAATTGACGAAGGGCTGAATTTGATTGGGGAGCAAATTCAAAAAACAATTATTGACATTGTGCCAGAGATTAAACATTCCAACAATATGGAGGTGTTCAGTACCCAGACAATAAAACGTCTACAAGCTGAGAAAAGTAAAGTGGTTTCCCAAATTTTCAAAATATATCGATCTGGTCAGCAGGCCAACAGCCCAAATCTCAACATTTTAAAATCCATTTTAAAAAACTTAAAAACTTTAATCTCTCAGAACTACAATACCTCCATAAACAATCATTGGAATGATAGAGTCAAGAGCATAAACAAATACGACAGTCATAATGTGTTCCCCAGCATAAACAGAATTTTCCGGAAAAAATCAAAATTGACAATACCAACCCTAAAAATTCATGCAAACGATCCGATAATTCATGAGTCAAACGTAGACGTAAGCAATATACAAACGTTAAACAACGAATGTCTTATTGCGGACGAAAGCGAGAAACTCGCGATCATCGGACGCAATTTCGAACGTATCCATCAGCAAAATATAGGCCTTAGTAATCCTGAAACCAAAGAACTGGTCCGAATGAAAATCGAGGAATTTAACGCTGCTCAAGCCTCGGAACCGTTCACAACATTTGATTCAATCAAGAGATCCGACAATCTATCAGATGAACAAACTGATAATTATTTCACAACATGGGCCAATCTAAGGCTGATATTCTCAAGGCTAAATAATAAAAAATCATCGGGTCATGATAATATTCCCAATGCGGTGCTGAGAAAAATTCCTGACTGTGTAGTGACACTATACTGCATTTTGTTCAACAACGCTCTGAACAATAGGCATTTTCCACACATGTGGAAAAAAGCCAGGGTCTTTCCGATACCGAAGAAAAACAAAGAGACAGAGAGATATGACAGCTACCGACCAATCAGTCTCCTGTCTAATGTTAGTAAAGTTTTTGAGGTGATCATAAACCAATCTATACTAGAACAATGCGATAAAAAGGCTGTTATACCGAACTGTCAATTTGGATTTCGTAGGTATCATTCAACCGTTCATGCCATCAATAAATTCACGTCGGATTGTTGCTGGTACTTGAATGAAAAGCAATGCATAGCGGCTTGTCTTATTGATTTTTAAAAGGCTTTTGACACGGTATGGCAAGATGGCCTGATCTACAAATTGATCGCAAGCGATTTCCCTCCGCACATCATACAAATCATAAAGAACCTTATTACGGACAAAACATTCACAGTTACAAGCGGCCAAAAGACGGCATAGTAAATTCACCTATGCTTTTTAACATCTTCTTGAGTGATTCACTCAAAAGCATGGAGAACACCATGTCACAGAAACAACACATCGTCGTCTTTGCGGACGACATCATCATTTACACCGCTGATAACAAAATACACAACATCAACAACACACTACAATATATGTACAATCACGTTTCACAGGAACTTCTCCGGTGGAAGCTTAAAGTAAACCCAAAGAAATGTGAAACGATCCTCATCAGACCACCGCTAAGGGGCCTGCTGAGAGAGGTCCAAAAAAATTGGAGGAACTTTAAGCTTAAAGCTGGAGAAAACTCGCATGACTTCATACCACACAGGGACACGGTTCGATATCTGGGGGTACATGTAGACAGGCACCCTCATTTCAACCAACACCTTAACATAAGGCTGAAGCAGGCAAACATGGCATTCAACTTACTAAAAAAGTTATTCTATAGTAAGAATTTTAGTGTCGATGTAAAGTGCTTATGCTACAGACAGCTTATACGACCTATACTGACATATGGCGCTGCCATATGGTTCAATGTATGTCCGTCGTATATGGAACGGTTAAGAAGGTTCGAAAGATCGGTGCTTAGAGCATGTACCAACCAATATCGAAGTGCGCATTCCGAATACAGACACTACATAAACAACACTACACTGTACACGATCGCGGACATTGAACGGTTAGACATGCATCTGCTCAGGTTAATCAGAAACCATATCGAAAGGTCTTCGGAAACCATCGAAAATGATCTGATCTGGCAGATGTATTATCCAAATGATGAATACATTGAAAAAACACGTCTGAGTGGATATATTCCCCCAGAAGCCTTCACTTATTTGGCTAAGAATGATTACATTCAGAATGACCACAATGTCCCGATCATTTACCACATACACCGATTACCCACACAAAAAACCATTGAGAGCAATAAAGGGATCTGGATGCTGGCATGCTTAGATTTGACAGCGCTGCACTTGGCATAAATGGACGACATGATGAAGCCGTATATTGGTGGCAGTAAACAAAATGATAGCATCGCTTGGGTTCTCGGACCGACGGCAGTTGCTTCCTTCGGTGGATAGAAGTCGGCCCTATTCTTCAGTGTCCATCACACTGAATCAGGGTCGATAACTGTGAATCAGGGAGGCGGAAGTCGTCGGTCGGAGAGCCCAAACGATGATCGACAAAAGGGCTCAACTCCCACGACATGAGCTGGTAACAATGTGTAAAATATGTTAAAGCATAATAAAAATTCCCTTTCTCCTTAAATTGTGAAAGTTTATTCGAACATTGTGTGTGAGGTGAAGTTCCTACACGTAGGTACTTCACCTACATAACAATATGTAAAAAAAACAATCAGTGTATTGGCAAAAGAATGCGCAGCAGCAACGGCTGTACACCAACTCAACGTTAACATACATATAAACCAATATTCTCTGTGCAGCATCAGCAACGGCTGCACAACAATAACAACGACAGCTGCACAAAGAGAAACCTAGTTTCTCTGTGCAGCAGCAGCAAACGGCTGCACAACGGTAGTTACCAGAGCTCTCTGGAAACTACCAACTATTTTTTAAGTAGTATTAGTGTACAAGAGAGTGGTTACCAGAGCTCTCTCACTACTATAAAAAATCTGGTAGTATTACAAAAAACATTAGTGTGAGTGACATAAACACTCTAAGAAAAAAAGGTGGAAAAAAAACACTCTAGTGTCAAAATCACACACTGTGAAAAAAAAGGGATATTTTTTATCCCACTTCACTCTTCTCTATTTTTTACTGAAAAAGTGTATAAAAAAAAAAAAATTAAAGGTGGAAAATTCTTTTTTTAAAATGGCGGCCTCAAAGGGGGATCGCAAAACGGGCCAAGTTTCGCATCTTAAAGACGGGAAAAAAAATGAAAAGTTACTAAGAAGGAATAAAGAAATACAAAAAAAATACAATTTATTAAAAAACAATTTTAACAATGTAAGTCAAGAATTAGAAATTATGAAAAACATATTATTAAGCAAAGGACTACTAAATAGTGAAAACGAAAATAAAAACATTGAAGATAGTGATGGAAGTGAGATGACAATAATAAATGACATGGAAATGGACCAAATTGGTGAATATAGTGAAAAGACACATAGTGATAAGCAAAGTAAATTAAAAAGGAAAAAGGTGAAAACAAACAGTGATAAGGACACATCAGATACAGACAGTGAAACGGACATAGTTAAAATACATAAAAAAGTTTTAGAAAAGTGCAGCGGTAAATTAAAAAATGACAATAATACAGAAAGTGACAACGGAAGAGAGAAAAAAGTGACAAAAAAACTAAAAAAAAATGAAAAAAATAGTGAAATGGACACAGAAAGTGCGGAAAATATTAAACTACATGATAATGATGACACGTTCACATTAATTAAAAATAAAAACAAAATGAAAAAAGACATACAAATTAAAAAAATTAACAATAATATAAAGAAAATTAATACGATCAATGAAACAACAAATAAAGTAGAAAATAAAGATAAAAAAGTCACAATAGAATCATCGACAACTACAAAAACAACGACAGTAAAAACACAAGCAACAACAGCGAAACCTGCGGAACCGGTTGCAAGCAGCAGCGGGGTTCAACAGCAACCAATCATAAACAACAACGATATTCAGGGTGGCGGTAAAATGCCACCAATAAATATACATCATCAGGATGTTAAAGACATCCTCTTAGTTATGATGGAAAAGAAAATTAAAAATTTTGAAATTAAAAAAATTAATAATTTTAAACACGCCATCATCACAAAAAATATTTACACCTTCAACGAGATAAAGTCTCTGCTTACTCAGCTGGACGTTCAATATTTTACGTATACTCCAATTCAAGAGAAGCAGAAAACTTTTGTCCTCAAGGGCCTCTGCACTGGAACATCAGCAGCAGAAGTCAACGAAGCACTACGGGAACATCAAAGCGGAGAATTGACCATCACAAAAGTAACATCTTTTGAAACAAGAAAATCTAGAGCCGAGAAAAAGGTACTTCCTATTTTTTTAGTCCAAATTTCTTTTGACAGCTCTCCCAAGTCCCTGTTTGAAATAAGGACACTGTATCACCAGCGAGTCTCTTGGGAAAAATTAGAAAAAAAAGAAATCACACAATGCTACCGATGCCAGAGGTTCGGTCACACGTCTCAAAACTGCGCGATGTTGTCCAGATGTGTCAAGTGTGGTCAATCACACGGACAAGGTGAGTGTCTGTTGACGGCCGAGATAAACAGGAATTCGGACCTTTATTGCGCTCAATGCCAAAGTTTTGGACACCCAGCCTCTTACCGTGGTTGTCCGAAACATATAGAGCTAAAGAACATGCTCAAACAAAAACAAAATAAGGCTCTTGAGGATGCTCAAGAAAAAAAAGCCATGTACGCCAACTACGTACATGGAAACACAACGTTTTCGAGCATGTTCTCTGGCTCCAATAAACAACATTCAGAAACACCCACAAACACACACACACACAGGCACAAACACAACCACAAAATCAAAAACCACCTCAAACAACAACAGACAATATGTTCACTCAGTTTCAGAGTGCAATGTCCGTCATGATGAAGCAGCAGTTCGAAATACTAAGGGGCATGATCGACCAACAAAACTCCAAAATAGATTATCTCTACGAAAATTTGTTTTCTTTCCAAGATGGGGAATGAATCAAACAACCATCTCAAAATAATGATTCTGAATGTAAATTCAATCATCAAAATGGAAAGGCGGTCATGTCTCTTGAATTTCCTGCAACGTAACAATCCTGACATCGCATTGCTCTCTGAAACAAAGTTGAATCCTAAACACAATATCACATACAAACACTATAACATAGTTCGAACGGATAGACCAAATGCCACGCAAAGTGGCGGAACGGCTATCTTAGTAAAAAAACACATTAAATACAAACACATTACACTGTCTATGCTTAGCGATATGCAGTGTATTGAAACCACCACAATATCCATTAACACACAAGGGGGAAATCGTCTGCAGTTGACGGCAATATATGCACCAGCAAGCGATCAACCAACTTTCAAAACTGAGTTCGAAAAAATCGCGAAACACCTCGAACTAAGCAATCCGGCCAAGTTTTACATAATTGGAGGGGACTTAAACGCAAGACACACGAATTGGCGGAATCCCACAAACAACCCCCGTGGGGTCTTCCTCAATTCGTGGCTTGACAAAAACCATATAGCCCAAAAATGTAAGCTTTTCGGCCCCATTTCGCCATCATTTCCAACCAAGGGCTCGTATTTAGACGTTTGTTTGATAGACAAGCGGCTGAAGGTGGACCTTGGGAGGAATATGGACTCGGAAACGGAAATTGTCGTACCAATGCTTAGTACCCACCCGTACGATAGTGATCATTGCGCTGTCGGAGTTCTTGTCTCATTGCAAAGGGAGAATTTCATGTTTGAAAAAAATGATGAACTTCTAAGATTCGACTATAAAAAAACCAATTGGTGTCGATTTGTCAATAAATTAAAATCGCGAGTATCAAATATCTCGATACCTAACGACAAAAATCTGTCTAACGATGAAATTGACGATGGGCTGAATTTGATTGGGGAGCAAATCCAAAAAACAATTTTTGACACTATGCCAAAGATAAAACATTCCAATAATATGGAAGTTTTCAGTACCCAGACAATAAAACGTCTACAGGCTGAGAAAAGTAAAATAGTTTCTCAAATTTTCAAAATATACCGATCCGGCCAGCAGGCCAACAGTCCCAATCTCAACATTTTGAAATCAATTTTGAAAAATCTAAAAACTTTAATCTCTCAGAACTACAACACTTCCATAAACAACCATTGGAATGATAGAGTCCAAGCCATAAATAAACACGACAGTCATAATATGTTCCCCAGCATAAACAGAATTTTCCGGAAAAAATCGAAATTGGCAATACCAACCCTAAAGATTCCTGTAAACGATCCGATTATTCGTGAGTCAAACGTAGACGTAAGCAATATACAAACGTTTAACAACGAATGTTTAATTGCGGACGAAAGCGAGAAACTAGCGATTATCGGACGGAATTTCGAACGTATCAATCAGAAAAATATCGGTCTCAGTAATTTTGAAACAAAAGAACTAGTTAGAATGAAAATTGAGGAATTCAACGCCGCTCAAGCCTCAGAACCGTTTACAACGTTCAATCCAACTAAAAAAGCCGATAATTTATCAGATGAACAGGCTGATAATTATTTCACAACTTGGGCCAATCTAAGGCTCATCTTCTCAAGGCTGAATAACAAAAAATCAGCGGGCCATGACAACATTCCCAATGCAGTGCTGAGGAAAATTCCCGATTGCGTTGTGACATTATATTGCATCTTGTTCAATAACGCTTTGAACAACAAGCATTTTCCACACATGTGGAAAAAAGCACAGGTGTTCCCAATACCTAAGAAAAACAAAGAGACAGAAAGATATGACAGCTACCGACCAATCAGTCTGCTGTCTAATGTTAGTAAAGTTTTTGAGATAATCATAAACCAAGCTATTCAGGAACAGTGTGACACGAAATCTGTTATACCGAACTGTCAATTTGGATTTCGAAGGTATCATTCAACTGTTCATGCCATCAACAAATTCACTTCGGATTGTTGCTGGTATTTGAATGATAAGCAGTGCATAGCAGCTTGTCTAATCGATTTGGAAAAGGCCTTTGACACAGTGTGGCAAGATGGTCTTATTTATAAATTGATTGCAAGCGATTTCCCCCCACACATCATCCAAATCATACAAAACCTCATCACAAACAAAACATTTACGGTTACGAACGGCCAAATGACGACAGAGCAAGTCTACAAGGTCGGCGATGGACTGCAGCAAGGCATGGTCAATTCACCTTTGCTTTTTAACATCTTCTTGAGTGATTCACTCAAAAGCATGGAGAATTACATGTCACAAAAGCAGCACATCGTCGCCTTTGCGGATGATATTATCATTTACACCGCTGGTAACCGAATACACAACATCAACAACACACTACAAAACATGTACAATTACACTTCACAAGAACTTCTCCGGTGGAAGCTCAAAGTAAACCCAAAGAAATGCGAAACAATCCTCATCAGACCACCGCTAAGAGGCCTGCTGAGAGAGGTCCAAAAAAATTGGAGGAACTTTGAGCTTAAAGCCGGGGAAAACTCACAAGAGGTTATACCACACAAGGACACAGTTCGATATCTGGGGGTACATGTAGATAGGCACCTACATTTCAACCAACATCTTAACATAAGGCTGAAGCAGGCAAACATGGCATTCAACTTACTAAAGAAGTTATTCTATAGTAAGAACTTGAGTGTCGATGTAAAGTGCTTATGCTACAGACAGCTTATACGACCCATACTGACATATGGCGCTGCCATATGGTTCAATGTATGTCCGTCGTATATGGAACGGTTAAGAAGGTTCGAAAGATCGGTGCTTAGAGCATGTACCAACCAATATCGAAGTGCGCATTCCGAATACAGACACTACATAAACAACACTACACTGTACACGATCGCGGACATTGAACGGTTAGACATGCATCTGCTCAGGTTAATCAGAAACCATATCGAAAGGTCTTCGGAAACCATCGAAAATGATTTGATCTGGCAGATGTATTATCCAAATGATGAATACATTGTAAAAACTCTGCGGAGCGGTTATATACCCCCAGAAGGTTTCATTCATTTGGATAGGAACGGTTACATACAGGATGACCACAATGTCCCGATTGTATATCACATTCATCGATCACCTACACAAAAAGGCATTAAGAGTAATAAAGACAATTTGAATTTGAACTTGTTAAGGTTTGACAGAGCTGCACTTGGCACAAATGGACGGCACAACGAAGCTGCATATTGGTGGCAATAATACCGAAAGGACTATATCGCTTGGATGTTCGGGTTGATGATAGCTGCTCCCTTTCGACCCACGAGAATGGATCCCTTTTTAGTGTAACCACATTAATTCAGGATTAATTGTCGTGGAGCGGGGAAGCGGGTGTCTTTAATCAGAATACCCACGCGATGTAAAAATTAAAAATTTAACAAAAGACCAAAAGCCCAGAACATGAGCTGGTGTAACGGGTCTTATTCCGGACAATACAAATTACCCTTTCTTTCCCCCAACTGCATGTCCCCCATTATTTATTTCCCTCTCCCTCCCTCTATCCCCGTACCTACCAGGCCAAGATATTTGTGGTTTTCGAATTTCCACAAACAAATTGAAGAAAGAACATGAAATTCACCAGCAACCAATGGAGAAAAACAAAATTAAAAACAAACAAAAGAAAAAATTAATAAATTTATAAAACTTTCAATGATATATTTAGAGCACCCGCTGTGGGTCAGTAAGTATCAAAAAAAAAAAAAAAAAAAAAAAAAGCACAGGATCAAGCTGTAGATCCTATTGAAATATTGTAAAAAAAAAAAACAAAAAATTGAATAAATTCAGCTATTTCAATCCCACCCGGCATGTTTCCAAAGTGGTT
>JANSTW010065587.1:0-10791 GCA_027564275.1 Diadocidia ferruginosa | reverse complement strand
ATTCTGTTCGGTTTCATATGATTTCATGTATTTCAACTTTATTTTGACATTTAGCGTTTTACTAAAACGTACAACAGTGCACATTGTGTTCTTCGCTTAAGGGCTTATTTTTCACGAAATTGCCTATTGTCATATCTCTTTTTGTATCTAATTCTGACGACACTGCAACTAGCCCCACTTTTAATATGTATGTCAGGTGAAAGAAGGTGTACAATTACATTCAATTCCTCCTAGAGCGTAGAACTCATGGCTTTCGTTACCCCAAGCATTGCGATGCGCTTAACCATACCTAGCTTTATAGCCAGTTATAGCCATTTCCCACATATGGCCATCATACCAGTGACCCATACGATAGAATAGGTCTTACAATGGCCATAGGGTCATTTTATGCCGAAATCCCCATGTTTTGTTGAAGGTCTTCTTGCTTCCCGTTCCTCTATGTTCGACTTTCAGTTAAGTTTAGAGTCAAGAATAACCCCTAAATATTTAGCTCTGGAGAATAAATCGATAAGAATGTTACTAGATTAATTTTGTAATTACTTCTTGGAAAACTTTGATGTTGAGGATGAGATTTAACTTTTTATATTCAGAGCTTAGTCATAGAAAAATTACATAAGAACTGCCGTTAGGTATAAAATACAGGCATAGCTTAGTTTTATATCAAACTAATTAAAACCAAATTTTCGTGTTATTGATTGTATGCTTTCGATTTTAGTTTTCTAATTTTTTAAATTTTGGTTTTGGTTCTGGATTTCCTATTCTAATATATAGACGGCCCCCAACAAACAAAACATTAATCCAAAATTGGTATAACATTTAAATTAATTTAAAAAAAAATACATATTATAACTAGATTACTATACATAGAGATCGTGAGATCATTCTTTCTCACCTTTCGTTCGCGTATTGGTGAGATAATTCTTAAAACCCATTACCATATGGATCGAAAGATTCCGTAAAAGCCGTTTCACAACACCGCATTAACATAATAATGATAGAAAAGGTGTAAAACTGTAAACTATAGGGTGCTTACTCGTTTTTGAGTAAAGATCACTCGCAATCAATGTTAAGCCAAAGGATAACTTGTGAATTAATGATTAGCCCCCTATTTATTTGCGGTAAACAAAATGTTTTCGGCAATATTCTGTTTGCGACAAATTTCATCATTTGATAAATTATTTAAATATTGATTTTTCGATAAATCATTCATGGGTTTACTTAAAAATGGATCGGTATCATTTAGATCATTTAAACTAACCACATTAAAAACGGATAATTTAGTCGTACTTGCTACGCTATCATCATCTTGGAAAATATTTGTTTCAGATTTAGATAAAATATTAGCGGAACAACCATAGCCACGGCCTCTAGATGCAGTCGAAAGATTTGCATCAAGTAAATTATTGACAAATTGATCTGGCGTCGTTTCATCAATGCTTAGAAATTGTTTTGGTTTTGTGCTAAGTTTTTGGTCGGTCGCAGTAGCTGCAATAACAGATTCTGTAGAATCTGAACTAAACATATCCGGACAATCTAGCGAAAGTCTAATCAAAGAGGTCAATGAAGAGGATATAGCTGAATTGTCTAGTTTTAATTGGGTGAACATCTTTGAATTGATTTTTTCTATTTTTACAATGCTATCCACAGCAATACCTTCAGCGTCGTCAAATGTTATTAAATCCATGCAATTTATACAATTCGTTGGTTTTTCTCCGTTTACTGCGGATTGAGACGGTACATTACTGGACAGAATACATGAAGTGCTGGTTGGCGTCGATGGACACGGACAATACTTGTTATTACAATCAAACAATAACTTATTTTTACAAATGTTATTTATGTGGACAGGACTTTTGGTTAGGTGTTGTTGCGGCGAAGACGTTACCTCAACCAGGTTATTACTTATTGGGAGTGTATTACCTATTGCTGGTTTAATTGTTGTTGGCTTCGTTAGCGAAGACGATGAGGATGTTTGAAGATTTTTACTGCAGCAACTGCTTTTCGATGATAAATCATTGGACAGATCAACTATAAAGGTTTTATATTTATTTTTTATTTTTTTGAATCAATTGACACGAACTTACCATATTTATCACACGATTGATCATCTTGTGATGGTAAACTTTTATCATCGTCTTCCTCGTCGCCCTCATCTCCGATTCCATCGTCGTTATTGTCGTCGTCGTCATCATCATCGTCGCCATCGTCACCGTCAATTAACGAATCATCGTTGTCGTCAACCAACGACAGACTATCTTGTGGCGATGTCGTCGACAATCCCGTTGCACTCGAATATATTTGACCGGTAAAATATTTCTCTGGATTTGCTTCGAACGATTCGCACAGCACAATGGACATGAATTTAAATAGAGACGGATTTAAGTTTTGACATATCCATGGATTTAGCAACAATTGTTTCATCGTACATCGTGTCTTGGGATTTTTATCCAACATTTGAAAGAGTAAATTTTGCAAAGGTGTGCTGACGAAATGCGGTATGGTCAACTCATTGCGCAGTGTTTCTTCAATGTCCAAAAATGGATTTTCAAAAAATAATAAAACATACAAAGTGACGCCCAGCGACCACATCTCCAATTCAGGTCCAGCATATTTGTTGCCGGCCAGCACCTCAGGACTACAATATTCGGTCGTACCGTAAAATGTCGAGAACTGGCGACCCTCTTCCATAAAGGTGGCCGAACCGAAATCAATTAATTTCACATGAAAATTCTGATCAATTATTATATTTTCATCTTTTATATCACGATGCAAAATGTGCAACGAATGCAAGTAATTGACGGCATTTGCAATTTGTCGAAATATGAAGCAGCCCAATTTTTCGTCCATTGTCGGTCGACGATCGATAAACTCAAATAGATCCATCCCAGAACCATGCTTCTCCATTACCAGTTGAAAGAATTTCTCATTTTCAAATACATCAAAGACGCTGACGATGTTCGGATGTTTTACCGTTTTCAGCAGATAAATCTCCATAGGAATGTTTTTACCATCATCGGCCAAGATCATCAGTTGAGGCATAAGTTTATCTTTCAATATGAATTTCGTCACAACCAGCAGACGATCGGTGTGCCGAAAGGCCATCTTCACATATCCATAGGCGCCCTTACCAATTTGCTTCAAAGTTGTATAATGATTATTAAATTCGCCCGTAATTTGATCATCTTCACACTGTGACAACAAGGACACAGAATTTGGACGACTTGAATTTTGAGCGGCCGTCGTTTTGATGGCCTGTCCCAATGAATTGTCTACTGTGCTCGTCAAACTATTAAAGGTAAGTGTTAAATTTTGATGTTTTCCATCTAAATCATCGTCATCAACATCGTCGCCGCCACCATAATCAATGTCCGGATCACGACAAATCCAAACACAAAACACCTTTCGACCACACGGTAAAGTTTGACTTGAAATTGTATACAAAATGTCTAAAATATTTTCATCACAATGAATTGCTTCGCCTTTGTATTTTCCATCAATAAATTGTCCTAAGTGGCATTGGGGTGCTGCCGAAAAAATCGTTGGACTATTTGGCAGAAACGTCGATAGTCTTTTAATATTTGTCGGGGTGGATGTCAATTGTTTGTTGTGCATTGCATCCAAATTTAAATTTCGGATAAATTTTGGTGTTCCATAGCGGGAGGGACCAGCAGCCTGCGACGGAGGTGTATAAGTATGTGAAGTTGATTTAATGTTAATCGGTTCACTTTTCAAAGAACGTTCACTCAATTGATCCGTTGACGATTGATTGTGTTGATACATAGAACCGATCATGCTCATTGATGTGGTTGGTGGTGGAAGATGTTGACTTAAAGCGTTAAAATCCGCCGCTGAGGATGATGAAAACGTGGACAGTGGTTGATCATCATTGACCGGTGTCAACAGATCCATATCACATAAATCTGGATTCGATTTAAAATTACACAAATCCATTTCTTTGCTAAATAAAATACAATCTGATGATTTTATTTCAGAATTGTGTAAATTGTGTAAATTTGGTATATTTCTATTATTCTCTAAATTTTCAAACATTAAAATATTCTCGGACATTGATTTGGATATTGTGGTGGCCACGTTATCGGTGTTCGTTTGTTCTACCAGCGCTGTTGCCGTTACATCTGCGAATTTTCCAGAGTGTGTAAAATCTAAACAAATATTAACAGGTTCACTAATAGCCTTGGATAGATCCATTGAAGCAGCAGCACCCCCAAAACTTTGACTAAATTCTGACATTGTGTTATTTACGTAACCATCATTTTCAATGTAAACGGGATCGGTCTCGGTTTCCGATTCCTCGTCGTCATTATCCAACGATGATGTCGTTGCATTTCGACTGCGTGGGCCTCCTAAATATTCTATTTCTTGGCTAAAATTCGGAATTAAATTTGTAATTAACATGCCAAGCATTTTGGATTGCGCATAGCCAAACATTAACATTGAAAAGTGATGATTGCAGGATTCAATAATTCCATGTTCATCGATCACCAACAGTCCGCTAATATTTTGAAAAACCCAAATTGTTATGACGTACAGAGAGCTAGAATTATTCGACACTCCGCTATCGGTTGAATCAGTGCCGCCGATATCTTGAAGACTTATCAGTAAACAGAGTGGAAATGAAATGCCATCAGATGTTTTGCCCGTAGCTTTCTGTTTGCGAACGTGCTTCTCAATTAAACTACTGTCGGCATCAGGCAATTGAATGGCCGGAATTAAAGTTTGAATTTCCATACCACAAAAATGTTCCAATGATTCCAATTGAAAGAGCATAAGTGCTTCATAGTCTCCGGAAAATATCGTACCATTCCGATCGACTATAATTTGGGCGACACGTCGTTCAACTGGTTCGGCTACCGCCAAACACCGACCATCCGCATCAATTTGACGTATCCACAATGACACAGCCACCTTCGTCGTATACTTCGTATTCATCTCGACCACTTTTCCGCTCAACAGAACAATCGTCCCATCTTCACTGTTCAGCTGGCCTTCGGCCAGTGCAGACACATGACTTTTATTTTTATTTGTCAGCAAACTAGAAAATTGCATGTCACAAAGCTCACGCGGTGTAAAGCCTAACAGTTCGCATGCATTTCGATTGACAATTAAAATTTGTGATGTTTTCGAGTCAATGGTAAAGACTGCCTTGTTTGGATTTATTCCAGTTTGGGGTGGAACGCGCAACAACGATTCGGACGCAGACGTCACAAATGAACCGCTAAATGGCGATCCAGCTCCTACAGGCGTTATAAAGCCGCCCTTTCGACGTGCCGAAAATCGTAAACCATTGGCACCATCAACTGAAATTATGAAACGAATTTTAATTGTGTCTTCTAATTAATTATTAATAATTTCAAGCTTTTAATTACTTTATTGTAAATCGTTCTCAACATGAAGGACATATAATAAAATTTTTAAATTTAAGAACAGGCTAATCGGTCAACGAAAAGTGAATACCTTTGTATTATGATTGGCTTCAAAAAATTGTGCCTTTACCGACAAGAGTTGCACTATTTCTTGGCTAATTTCTCGTCAGTGGAGTTAGATAACACCCTCTAGATAGGCATTTATTAAAATGACCTGAATAATGTAAGTAGATAAAGCTCATGCGAATTATAAAAACGAATTATAAACGTAAATGATACTTCAACCAAACCAATTCTACAATATTATATAAATCCAACAACAATTTTACCAGTGTTTCGCTGACCGATTAGCCTGTTCCGAAATTTTAATTTTTTTTAACATTAAAAAAAATATTTGGAGAAAGAGCAGGAGAGCGAACATACTATCCAAACATGACCTTTCCCCGCACATCCTATAGAGAATCATTCCCCGATAGAAAAAATAATTGTTGAATTTTGGGGAAATGCCTTCTGTCGGAACGGGAAGGTAATTCAAAAGTAGACAAAAAATGGGAGAATCTACACTTTAGCGCTTATGACCCCAGGCCCTAACCTATTTAGCCAACTCATCAGCAATCCATACATACCTCTAATTTTATCCATACCAATTTCTAATTGACTCAATCTTGCTGATGTGGATAGTGGAGGTGTTTCATTATTGTTGGTCATCAATTCGACATCACACTTTTTTCGAATATTCTTTGAAAGGATCGCCGATGGAAAACTTTGATTTATTTCAAAGGATTTTTCTAAACGTCTTCTCAAACCAAAACAATCAAAGTTACGATGAATGCTAAATCTAAAAAAGGCGAATTTCAAAGTATTATAGTGACAAATATAAACTTGTTATACTTTAATCTGCCCACAGATGCTGGAATAAAGGGTGATTTTGGTGGATGGTGCTTAGGACTTGACCAACGACTATTTGTCTGTTTGTGTAAACAATTTTTAAAATTTTATTTAAATATTTCTATAGCAAACATACCAAAGATTTGCTGGAACTGGGCGAACTATTCTTTCTCGTATTGTGCCGTTTTGTTTTTGTTTGTGGAAATTTCTTCCATGAACCAATTGGCGCCCGAACGGGTGACTGCAGATTCGATAATGTTGAAATAAATTCTTGACTAAAAAATTAAGGAAATTTAATTAATTTTTATCGTACCCAGCGAATTATCTAGGAATATCCTTTTATTGCCAAAATATTTTTCTATGAATGTGATATTTGTTGATACGTAATGGATATTTTCGTAAAATTAGGAAAATCGATTCACACACATTGCGACGGCGTCAGGAAAATGAAAAATTATTGACGTCATATGAATAAACATAGGTAAATAGTTGAAAATATGAAAACAATAACAAAGCATTTTCCTTTGCGCAGTAGTTTAAAAACATCAGCTGCGCGCTCTTTTGTCGAGTTTGAGGTTATGCGATGAAAAGTGCGATAATTTCTACTATTTTGTCGGATTCAAATTGCATATTAATTAATAAATGTAAGTAAATATTACCTTTCCATTCTTTATATCGTAAATTTTTTCTATTAATTTTTACATTTGAATTTCATAAAATTACAAAAATTTGGATTAAAAACTGCGGTAAGATTACTATGGGTTAACCCTTAGCATATTGATACGAATTAGCATCACTATATTATATATATTTTTTTATGCATAAAAGGCCGTTTGCATGCATACGATAAGATAGAGGAAAATAGATAAGAATAATATGTAGGCATATGTTTTTGCAAATGAAAATAATTAAATAATCATATATGTAAATATTTTAACAGGCTACTCGGTCTAATTCAAAGCAAAGCTATTCTCAAATAAATTATAGGTCCCGAAACTAGTTTCAAGTGCTGAGATTACTTTATGGATTATTTGTTATTAGAAAAAACATGATTTTTTTCTAAAGAAAAAAAAAAAAGAAAAATTACAAAAGAAACGAAACAATTTTTAATTTTGTCCTTGCCCGCCTTTTTGCAAATTCGCTGAAGGAAAAAAAATGGCCAGACATTGAACTAAAAGTTTAAACAACAACGCACAACAACGCATGCGCAAAAACTTTTTTTGAGACTTACGCGGCGAACGACTATGAAACATATGTTTTTCGCCAAATATCTCCAGCGGGGAGACGGCGAATTTTGTTGTTGTACATTTTTTTCAAACCATTTTCGCAGCGTTGAATTAGACCGATTAGCCTGTTTTAAAATATTTACATATTTCAAATCAACAGTCGAAAAAAGTAAAAAAAAAACTATTTTATATTCACGTCCTATTCTTATGGACTTCATCTGCTTTTATGGATAATTATGGATAATTTGTTTTGTATGAAGTTTCACGTTTTATAGATTTTTTGCAGATGTCGCGTAACATGCGTTCCGTTTTTACTTCTAAAATATTACATTAATATCGCTTATCCTATATATTTTGCACATATAGATGTTTATATGGAAATATATAGTGCAAGCCTTAATAAATGGTCAATAAATGGACAAATTGCCAAGGCCAATTTGAGCGCATATATATCAAGAAAGTTTTTCAGCAGTATTGACTGATTAGTAATTTTTTGTTGTGTGAGTTTTGAGTAGCCCCATACTCTGGGCTTTCATTTAGGGTCTGTAAAGCCAAAGGCGAGAGGACACTCCTCTATACGATTTATATTTTTTTTAATTACCATTTTTAGTGAAGATTAGTTTTTAGTGGCCGTTCATACTCTACTCGGGATTGCGTTTGGACCATGGTATTGTGACTATAATTAAGTCATATATTATATCATGCAATTGAACTATTAAGTATCTAATAGTAGTGTATTTCCATGCTGACTCAAACAAATTACTCTCAAGCCACTATACCAAGCATTATACTACTAAAATATCTTATAACCCATAGAAACAGGAGTCGAGTCGGACTAAACTTATTTTAACTACACGAAATCGGTTGGTTTGAGTTCTACACGTTATAAATTATAAATAAACAAAATGGCAACAACTGAGCAGCAGAAAGTGAAATCGCGAATCTTTTGGACTGTTGGAGAAATAAAAATGATGATCGCAATTTTAGAAGAAAAAAATATTTTATAAATAATAAATTATTATACTCAACACAAATTTTGACTTTGATAAGAGAGTATGAAAATTCGAAAGGTTATCGATAAGTTTGCTTTTGAATTTTGAGATTTGGTATGAGGTTTCGTTCTAATGGTTTGCACACAAGACAAAATTGCGTACTATAAAAAAATAGGAGCGATTTTTTTGTTATATGTTAGAAAAAGTTAGGTTTTATCATTGCGGTTTTATATCAAAATTATAATAAGTAATTTTTTCCCGATGATAATTAATTATAAATATTAATTAATAATAATATTATAACTATCATAACTATCACAAAAGCAAACTTTTTACGGATTATGTGTAGTTTTTCTTTATTTAAGAAACTTTAAACTAAATTTACTCGCGATTAATTTTAACAAAGAATTTTTTTTTAAATATGACACCCACCATAAGTAGTACAATAAGGAAAATTCGTGCATTTTAGGGTTAAGAAAAAAAAATATTATCGCAACTTCATGCAATTTCCTTCCCGCCACAAAAGATTGAATTGTATTTTGTTTTTGTTGTGCTTTTGTGTTTTGCGTAAAAAGGTCCCGCAATTTTTTTTTATAATCGAGCTTGGAGCTTCATTTCATTGTATTTAATACCGTAATTAGATAATAATGTTCTAGCCTACAAGTGAAATTTATAACCTATTGATTTCACAACAATAATTAATTCAAAATTATATAGATAACAAACGCGAAAATGTCTGACATCGATGAACTAGAGTTAAGTGAAGAAGAATCTTTCGAAGACTTTTCCAATTCAGAAGATGACTGGGTTCCACCGAAAAAAGTGGTTAAAAAGTCTGGTGGACGCGGGCGACAAGTAGTGGCAAAACAACAATCATCTGATGATTCGAGCTCCAGCTCAGATGCCTCGGATGACGAACATTTTGATTCTGCTGATGATTTTGAATCTGATGATGGTCCAGAAGAAAGCTTTGCTTCAGTTAAGAAAAACAAGAAAAAAGGGTAAGATTATTTATGTGGGTGAGAATTACATAATTAACAGAGAGAATTGTATAATTTTTTCTAGCAAATCAACAAAAATTAAAAATAAATCAAATGGAGTGGCTACAGTTAAAAAACCGGCGTCACTGTCATTGTCAATGAGACGTGAATTGTATTTCAAATATAAGAAACGTCGTAATTCAGAGCAAGCGGGGAAATCTACTGCTGCGGCTAGTATCAGCAAGACCGCAACAACCGCCTTGTTGAAGAAAATCCAGAAAAAAGACGAAGAATCATCTGATAGCAGTGGCGACGATCATTTAGTTAATTCAAATGACATTGATTTGACATCACCATTTTTCCAATCTTCAGTTCCGCAAAAACAGACAATCGTTACGCAAGTCCATGGCCCAATAGAAAAGGTTCCCGATTTTGATTGTAACGTTGGCATGAATCTGTCGGATTCTGACGATGATGAGGATGAGGACAATGAAATGGACACTGTTGAACCAATTAATTTCGATAAAAATCTAAATTTTAATAAAAAATTGGAAATGGCCAAAGAACACTTTGATAATTATCAATTAAATGTGATTGCTGTTGAGAATGAATCCGTCGATGTAACGAAATTGCTGGCAATGGGTGAAACATCTGCTGCTGCCACTGCAGCAAAATCGAAAAAAAGAAAACTGCCACCCGAACCAAAGGATTCGGATTCGGATTGGGAGGAAGTGGATGGTAATAACCGGTTTATATATAATTTGGAGAATCTACACTTTATTTCTTTTGTACCTCACCTTTTAAAAGGGGGAACAGATGAAAGTTTGGAAAAAATATATGAAAAATTAATTTTTTAGAGGGTTGGAGAGGGAAGTTAGAGGTGTTTAGTATCAAATAAAAGGTTTTTTAAATTGGTTTGCACGAAATCCGTTTTTACCAAATTCCGTTTCCGAAATCCTGTTTTGCAAAATGCCGTTCCCAAAAAAATTATGTTTATTTATTCCGACGCCCGAATAAAAAATTTGGCTCTTAAATAGATATGGATCTTGGATAATAAAACGGGATTTTACAATTTCAGAAAAAGTTGGATTTCGAAAAAACGGATTTTGGAAAATTGATTACGGAAAAAAGGGATTTGGGAACAGGATTTACGAAAATAACATGATTTTGATCAAAGGGAATTACGACTGGCAACGCTAAAATATAATTGAAACATTTTTATGATATCGGAAATGAGGCACCGTAACATTAGCGCGCCGCGACAGTAGCGCGCCACGTCATAACTCGAAATACATTTACCATAATTAACTTCCTCAGATGC
>JANSTW010065576.1:0-10792 GCA_027564275.1 Diadocidia ferruginosa | reverse complement strand
CCGTTAATTACTATCATGTTGTAGATTAAAATAAAAATAAAAAATATTTTTTTTTTAAATACGCCTTTCTGAGAAATTAGGTATTTAGTATTTTGGCGGCCATTTTGAATCATGAACATATTCCCAATCCTACATTTTTTGTCAGATAACCCAGTTATTATCTTATAGATCTATACAACATTGATTTGATTCAATCAGATAAGTACTTATTTTTTGGCAGCTGTTTGATGTCAACTCATACGATTAAAATAAAAAAAAATCATAATAAATAAAACATTACTTCCAAAAGTTTGCGAAAACTCGCAATTTTCATCGGATATAATTTGTATGAATACTATATAGAAGTTATGGATGAGACAGTAGACACAATATTAAATTGAGGTTAATTAAATGCATTATAAGAATATTATCTACATAAGGAATTTTCAAAAGAAAATTGCCTCTTTACATATTTCCTTATAAAATATATTGACCCACATTCTTGTGCATAAATAATAAAAACAATGCATTTTTTACTCCACTTTTCTATATACCCAGTTTTCATTCTCAATTTTTTTTTTCACATTTTACATAAAATATTTATTAATATATTTTTCCATTTTATTTAACATAATTTTTGGGGTAAATATTATTACCACCCTCTCGCTGTATGTATACGAAGATTGTCGTTTATTTTTCATATTTTTTTAATCAGAATTATCGTGTAATATATTTTTGCATAATTTTGGGGTGTGTATGGTTGTTATATATGTTGTATATGGGGAGTTTGCGCTTTTGCTGAATAGTTTTATAATATAATTCCTTGGTATATATAATTTTCATCTTAGAACTTTTGTATATATATGGCGAATATGTGTACCAAAAATTTGTGCGGTAATCATGTCATTGACTTTTGCTGTTTGTATATATCTGATATATTTTATAAACCACCTTTTTTCGCATAATAATTTCAAATTTTGTTTATACTATGAGTACACAAAATATAATAATATAAATTTTGTAACACATCGTCTTCTAAGAATATAATTGCGTTTGAAACATAATATTATTTAAACATATTTAAACATAATAATATTTACTTAACAAAAGGTTTGTGTATAATGTATATAATAAAAAGAAAAACATGCAAAATGATTAAATATATTATACTGGCGTATATATAAATATATGTATATACTATATAGATACCATGATGAAAAATTTGTGGAAAACATTGTTTTTTCTTTGCACAATACATACACAAAACGCTATATAATTTTATTCGAGATATATCAGATCGACATACCGGAATTTCATCTCTTTTCATAATATACTCTAGAGAAGATCTGCGCACTGTATGATTCTACGAAAAATTATGGGAAATAATAATTTAACATATTTAGTGGAATTTTCCTTTTGGAAAAATTAAAATATCACCAAAGAAAAATGATTCTTTTAGTCAATGCAAAATAAAAGGTATTTAAAAAAATGTTAAAGAGATGCTCCATGAAAAAGAGCTGGATCAAAAAATATTTTTCACCCTCCAAAATTTGCTTTTTTCGGTTAATTTAAAAATATAAAAATTCAGATTAATAAAACCAGTTAAAAATAATCAGGTCTTTTTAGAGAAGGTAAGTCTTCAAGTATTTAGCTTTCATTTGGCATCCCCAAAATTTAAATTTAGGAAGATCTTAGTTTGACGGCAGCCTGTGCGCTTGATGTTTTTTCCGACTGGCATCGACCTTTAACCGTCGTGTTAGATACTCAAAGAATTGGTTCGGGTCACAAAATGGCATGCAAGCCCCTTGCTTTGCCTGTTCGTCCACTTTTTCATTTCCTTCTACGTTGGCATGTCCTCGCACCCAGATAATGCGGATTGTATTATTTTTACCAAGAGCATTTAGCAGCCTTTTCCCCTCCTCAGAATTTCCGAGAAGGTGAGTGGATTGCTAAAAGCCGCAATGACCATCTGGCTGTCAGAGTAGAAGTTATAATTCCGCTTCGACAGTCCCGTCGCAGCTGTTCTTGCCAATGCGAAACAGTACAAATTTTACTTTATGCTCTGTGCCAGGGGAAAAGACACCCGCTCCCAAGCCTTCCTCTGTGAATGATCCAGCAGTAAAAATATTTATGGTTCAGGGCGCTACTAGAGGATAGCGATCTTGCTCTCATTCTTCTCTACTGGGTCGAAAATAAAGTAAGAAGTAGTCCTGTCAGCTGGCATACCTATTTTAGGAGACTTCTTCAACAGAACACCCTCTATTTGACAGTATTCATAATTAAAGTTCTTTTCACGCTTTTAGCTTCATTGCTTGTTAGCTTTAAACCTGATATAAGCTCTTCTTGCTTCCTCCTGTATAAAAAGTTCCAGTGGAACAAGGGAGAGTAGCGCGTCTAAAGCATCTGATGGTGTGGTCCGCATGACCCCTACATTTTACTGTAAACAATACCCCCAGTATTCAGCCTTTGCAACAGTGAGTTAACAATAGCATACACTACAATAGGGGCGAAAGAACACCCCCTTCGGACATCCCTTTGTAACCTTTACTTTTGCTTCGGTTTCACTATTGTTGTGTGTAATCAATGAGCGGATTTGTAACATATTTTGAATCCACCTTACCACGGTATCATCTACTCCATGATGGCTCGCTGTATTACACAGGGCATCAAAGGTGGCCCTTTCGATTCTCCGTAGAAGCTTGTGAATAGCAGTTTCAGTGAACCTTTCTCTTTAGTAAGCATGTTGAGTAAGAAGAAGGTTGACATTAATGCGCCATCCCTTATGTATCTGTCGATTAGCCTCTCCATAGGCTTCAAAAGGAAGGAGGCTAATAGGTCGGAAACTTTTAGCATCCGCCCTTCCCGGCTTAGGGATAAAAACAACTCTCATGTCCCGCTATAATGCCATCTTCACTAGAGGTACTAGAATAAAGAGACATGGCAATACGCAATTTCGTGAAAATTAGGTGAAAAATAAGCCCCAGAAATTGTGTACAGAAAACAACAACAATTTGAGGTGAATTTAAATTTTATACGGCAAAAAGAAAGAATATTCAGCACGAAAATAAGCCGGAACTAGTATACTTCTATTTTTGACTATGCAAATAATTTATTGTCGTGTCT
The DNA here is from genome assembly GCA_027564275.1 of Diadocidia ferruginosa. Taxonomy (NCBI): domain Eukaryota; kingdom Metazoa; phylum Arthropoda; class Insecta; order Diptera; family Diadocidiidae; genus Diadocidia; species Diadocidia ferruginosa. The sequence continues at coordinate 7,690 of JANSTW010065576.1, read as the reverse complement.
CTTTATTCTAGTACCTCTAATCCTCACTGCGGGTAGACCATGTCTGGACCAGGCGTTTTGTATATAGAACTGTATTGTCCACTTAATCTTCGCCTAACTTATTACCTTGCCCGCCATGACCCAGTCACGACAGCATGGCGAGTGCGTATATCAACACTATATGAGACAGCCGCTACCATTGTAGATAACTGCCGACTTCTTCGTCAATAGCAGCCGGGTATTTGAGCTTTCCAAAAGTTGGCCTCTCAATAAAGATTGAACCACCCGTCTCTACCCGTTCCAATAGTTTTTTTTGGATAACAAGTAATTAGAGGGTACTCTTTATTTAAATGAAAACAATATAGTTTTTTTAGAAATTAAATGAGATTTTAACGTTGTATATACCGCTATTAATAGGTCCCAAATCCCAATATATTAATATAGTGGACATATACGAAGTTAAAATCTCCAATTATTTTCAAAAAAAGAATTTTTATAAACCAATTTTTCTATATATAGTGCCAATTTTTTTTATTATTATCGAGGTCCTTTTTAACTTTTTTGCGCAACTGTTATTACCGTCACCTCCGTGTATATTATATATGGATGGCATGACTATGTAATATTATGTGTTTACCTTATCGGTCATTTGATATAACATCAAATCCAGGCTCATTTTGCGATGCCTCCAGTTTCGCTAAGAACTTTGACATACATTGTTATTCTTCATATTAAAAAAATTATATTGAAAAAAATATAAAATTGTACCATTAGTTTGTGTTCACAAATTGGTTTTTAATGAAATATAGTGAATCCGTATAATATTAAGAGAACTAACCTGTTAGCAATATTGATGTTATATATATACTGAATAATACTTAATAAATTATATGTAAAATTATATAACAGAGTTTAATTAAAAATAATAATCATTCCGGTGAATTAACGAAAGTTTTGTGCGGATGGTATTTTTCATTGTAAAACTTTTGTTGAATTTTTTTTTGTTTAATATAAATTATAAAATATGATGTTATTCAATGTAAAAGAAAAATGTTTGTGTGAAAATTTTGTATTTAGATAAATATTGTTTCTCTATAAATTTGATGCGATTTATGTATAGCTTTAATAAATTTCTATAACATTTTTTCAACACCCATCTTATAAAAATACGTTTTTTTATGGAAAAACAACAATTTATACATATATAGATGATAGAATGCAGTGTTTCGCATTTTTCAGATTATTTTCTGTGTGTTTTTCTTTTGTATATATGCTCACATATTATGTACAAAATGGGTGGTGAAAATGAAAGGACGAAGAAAAAAAACACAATAAATATCAAACATTGTGTGAATATAAGCCTCTTTTATTTGCCTTTTAAAATGTTATACTATTTTTCTGATGGCTTTTCTTGTTTTTCTCATGCACAAACTATCCTTATATATTTATATAAGGATTGATAGCATATATAATATCTGAAAAAATATATATATGGAGTTAAATGGTATATTTTTATTGTTGTGTACATCTTGTGGTATGTATAATGTATATATGATAAATATCTTTATATATCGTATATTTAAAGTGTTTTTATTGATTTTACAAATAGAATCATTTTTTGGGAGTTTATATGTATCTCGCAATATATTCTCGTAAAAAAGCTTTTTTGTTGCTATAAAAAGTGATATATACCCGGTTTTATTTTGATATAATTCAGGAAAACATTAGTACAAAAATGGTAGTTTAACGCCCAGTTTTTTCTTCTATATATAATGAACTCTTGACAATTTTTTCTTCTTACTATATGCATGGTAGGTAATTTTGCTTACCCTTGACAAAGTATTCACATTTCAAGTAGACATATATGTTTACCTTTTGTTTACCTATATCTATATCTATATACTATTCATCTCAACTATATATTGTATGAAAGAATATACTTAAGAAAAATACTTGCTTTTTTGTTATTAAACATTTAGATAGCTAAAAAAACATATAATAACGAAATATTATACAACAAGTTGTCTGTCTTTTGAGTACTTATTTTATTTAAACTAATGTAGTAACATTGTATATATTACAATGTTTAATCCGATGTATATGCTAACATTGTCGGAATTGTTATATATAAGATGAGTTTTTAAATATATTTATTTACTCGCATTTTATGACAGGTGTACACATTTCATATAAAATATATTGTCTCAAGTGTCTATATAATATATACAACATTAAAAAAAAGGAAAAATTATAGTAAATTATTAAGTCAGATTTGAATTATGTAACATAGTATATTCTTTATACTAAGTATATAGGTAATGGTCCAGCTGAAAAAATCTTATATAAGACCGATAATTCGAATTTACGACCTCTTGAGCACAGCGCGCAAGAACGCTTACTATATACTGTGTTGCCAACTCAAATTTTGAGAAGGGACTGGATTTAGATGAAAAAATCACTAAAAAGGGCTAAATTTAGAAAAATAAAGTGCTAAAAGGGGGCTAAATACCTAAAATTGCAATATAACTACATGAAATGTATATTAACTATCGCCGTTGTCTAAAATTGATTCTATTGACATTCTATATTCTTAATTGCTTTTAATATTTTTATGTAAACAACTAATTAATATTATATATATATTTGATTTTATTCAAAAAATATTATTACCAACCTTAATTTCATCATCAAAATCGTTAAATTGTTATGGGACCACTATATTCTTGCATAATGATTCTACGTAAAATTTGAAGTAAATAAATAGAAAAAAACGAAAACATTTTTTGTGTCTAAATTCGTACAGCGAAATAGTGCTGAAATGTGCTAAACCTGTTTGCAGAATTTCAGCCCTTTCACATAAAAAACCGGACTAAACGAAGTTGGATAGGGCTAAATCTAGCCCTCAAAGAGCTAAATTGGCAACATAGGCCCCAACGCAAAACTCAAACCAAATTCCATAAAACAAAAGAAAATAATTTACCGATTTTAATTTTTATTCATTGTTAATTGGTAATATGAACACAGTGAAGTTAGTGTTATATTGATGTAATTGAGCAATTTTATTTCCCAAAATTATTCACAATAACGTCAACTTCCCAGTGAATAAAAGTAGAAAAAACTCAGTGAGAAATATATTGTACTAAAATTCGATAAGTAAAATGAAAACTCTATCAAAAGAGAATAAATAAGACAAATTCAAATTTCTGCTTCACCACCCGAATTTCGTTCGATAATAAACTAAATTGTTTGAGGTGATTTTGACCGCACTTTAGTTTCACAGCTCAAAAAAAAAAAAATTGTTTGTCCTTAAATTTATTTTATGATTTTTCTATTTATTATGCCTTAAAATAACCAACGAATTAGAAATATACATTATACATGAATATACAAATATTTGAAGCATTTTTAGCTTTTCTAATATGGCCGAATAGAATAAAATACACTACAAATTTTATATTGCTTTTTCAAAATGGAAAATGTGTGGAAAAAACTTTTCACTTCACCCCTCAAAAATACTTCATTTATGAACTAAGAGTGCATCTCACAGGTTTATTATTTTATTTTTTCTTGTTTACAATGTTTTCCTTCCATGTATATTTCTAATTCGTTGTAAATAACGGAAAAATATCCACACTCCTTAAAAAGCTTGATTGTAGTTATCATAATTATAAATCCCTTGAATTTCTTCCGCAAGAACAAAACCCCATACCAAATCTCATAGTTCAAAAGCAAACTTTTTCAGGACATATATTTTTTTGTCTATTTTATCGATAACATTTTCGAAATTTAATTTCATACTCTCTTATCAAAGTCAAAATTCGTGTTGAGTAGTGTAAGTAAAATAAATCAAGTAACTAAAAAGGGAGAGATCAGTCATATTTTCAAAAGGTTTTAATCAAATCTAAAATCTAAAATTCCAATTTTCTTTTTGAATTAGCATCAGGTGGATTTAACATTAAAACAAACCCCACTCATTGATCACACAAAAAAAAAGTGAAACGGAAACCAAAGTATAAGGACTAATTGACATATGGAGCTAACTGACTGTGGGACTGACTTTCTGTGAGACTGACTGACTGTGGGCCGTGGAGTGACTGACTTACACAATGATGACTGTGGGATACAATGCTACCAAGTACCCACTAGGAGGTGTTCTTTTACCTTTGTTGTGGTGTGTGCTGGTCGACTCATTGTTGAATAGGCTGTATAGTGTATAATGAGAATATTTTTACTGAAGGTTATGCAGATGACATGAATTTCCATATCGAATTCAAAAACGCCCGCTCTTTACAATAAAATGCAGATGACATAGTTAAAGAATGGTGCAACGCAAATTGCCATTAGTCCATTTCGGAAAAAAAACACCATTCTTTACGAGAGGAGTGGCTTGCATTGGCAACTCCTAAAATTTACAACTAAAACCTAAAGGATATCGCACGCACTTGAGCGATTGGCAGAGGCGCAACGCGACGCGATTGAAAGAGTCAGTTATTTTAATATATACAAACCAACAACAACAAATATAAAAATATTTGTTGTTTTGTATGTTAAGAAACTGACTCTTTTAATCGCGTCGCTTTCTTTCGCCTAGTTATGCGCTATGCGATATGCTTAATGCTTCTCAGTCTAACTATCTTGGAGTCCTATCTGTACGCTAAACTAAATTGGAGTAGGCATGTAGGGGCTATAACACGGATGTAAAAATATAAATATATTAAATATATTTATTATTTCCGTGGGATATAATGACTTAAAGTAGATAAATCAGAAAAAGTTTTCTGGCAATGCAGTAGATCTTTTAAAAACCTATGGATACTAAGAATAGTACACTGGATGTATACATCAATTATTATCAGACCTATAATTCCATTAGCGTTAATAATCTGGTGGTCGCAAACAAATGTTAAAATCTTATGCAAGTTATTACTGGGGTTATGCGCAAGCAAGAAGAGCTTATATCAGCCTAGCGAACAAGCAATGGCATAAAAACAACTTAAATTATGGACACATGCAGGGTGTACTGTTGAGGGAATATTTTGATGTAGCGCCCCGTACCTAAACTATTTTTACGGATGGATATCATTGAAGAAAGTTCAGCAGCGTGATCTTTGGAACAATCTGTACAGTTTTCAAAAACGAAAGTTTCGTACTTGCAAGAGCAGCTAATCGAGTCGAGACTGTCGGAGTGAAACTTTAACTTATACTCTGACAGCCACGTGAGCTTTGCGCCTCGAAGAAATCCATTAACTTTTTTGTTTAGGAGTGTAAAAAGCAGCTAAATATTATTGGCACAAATAATTTTAATATCTGGTTGGCATTTAGAGAAGAGAATAATGTCAGAATTCAAAATTACTAGGTACTTCCATTTATCTATTCTATATATAAATACATCTGTCAGCTGCGCTTATTTGTCTATATTTCACGCGATTTTTTAGCAATAAATTTTCTTAAAAATATATCTAGATAAAATCATCTGACAAGTAGCTTAGCAATTAGGCATTCCTGGCGATTTTTAGAATTTATTTTGACTGGCTATTTTCTATATCAATTGATATAGAAAATGATTATTGAGCCCAGCCCCCTGTATTTTTAAATTTAATTAAACGCTACCTTCCTTTTTTCGTCGTTTATTCTACAAAATTTATTACCTTTTTATACTTTCACTTAAATAACATCATATTTTTAAATTTATAAGTTATAACATAGTTAAATTGTATTTATGAAATATAAAATTCTATCAGACGACAGCAAAAAAAAAACCGGATAACATAAACGCAAGACGATAATTTAAAATATAAACATAGACATTTTGTCCCTTGCGTGCATGCATAGCATAAAGGAAAAATGTTTACAAGTTGTTGTGCATGTGTGAATAAAAAATCTAATAAAAAAGCACTTTGCGAAGATGAACAAATTGTATCATCAATCGATGAACCTAACGAAAACGAACAAAATAGTGATGTGGAAATTAATTTAGAATTAAATACACCAGATACGGTAATTGTAGTCGATGAAAATGTTCGAATAGTTAAACTTAAAGATGAAAATGATGTTGTAATAAATGACAACAACGATGGAAATAGCATTAATAATAAAATAAAGGATGTTATTATCAGCCAGGAACCGGTAGCTGCTGCTGCTGCTTCTGCTGTTGTGGCGACAAATGATTTAGAATGTGAACGACGAATTAATGAAGAAGAGAACGTTACAATAAAGAATGGGAAATTGAATGTGGATACGGGTAGTAGTGATGGCATTTTACAAAATGTGGAAAATGTAGGGAGAGAAGAAACTGGTATGGCGTTCTTTAACATATATTTATAATAAGTTTATTATATTTTACCATATTTCAATGTTTAATAGAATAATAATTAAAATTAAATTAATTTGATATATTAAAGTTTATATTAAAATTCATTGTTCATAATTAATTTCTACATAGTTATTAACACATTTATTGCTTTATAATTAAATATTATGTAATTTGCAATAAAATATAATTAACTTTGACGAGTCACTTTATGTTAAACTGTGCTTTATATGTTTCGAAGGTCTGCGAATCCTTTGCGTGTAAATATAATTTGTATAAAACCATAAAATGTACATATGTATATCATCATTCAAATATGTATATAACAACATTATTATATCATCACTTTAACGTATTTATTTTAAGAAATAAAATAATTTAATTTTAGTATGATCGCGTATTATATACACAGTGAAATTTCCATTTCAATGAAAACAATTTTTTTTGCCATTATATAATACATGAAAAGATAAACCCCAAACGACAGACAAATGTGTTTATCGTTTTTCATTTTTGTGGAAATGCCTCAGGACGAATATCATATCATAAATAACATTCTTGCAAATAAATTGTCTTGGATTTTCCATAACAAATTTATTTTAACAATAACTGCTTTTATATTAAGGTAGATCGTGGTTAATAAAAATAATATTTAAACTGTGTAATGAACTAATAACAGTATTATGTTTTTATTCTTTGGTACATATGGTGACATAATCACAACAGTAAAACGTTCAGATACATAACGCCCAAAAGCTTTCAAAAGCTTTTTTTCTTAATTCTAAAATCAACGTAGCAGCTGACTATTTGGGACTATATTAGGTCTGGGTCAACAAAAAAAACGTAGCAGCCAACATATACTTTATTGTAAACCCACCGATTTATTTTTCATTTTAAGAAGATAAATTATAATGGTTTTTAGCTTTTGAAAGTTTTTGGGCGGTATGTCTTTGTGTGTTATGTCATGTAACACGTTTGGTAATGGTGGCATTACATAACACCTAAAGATATAATGCCCAAAAGTTTTAACAAGATTTTCCTTTTTTTTTCTCAAACAGCCAAAATATAAACCCATCGCTTTGTTTATAATTTTTAAAAGAGATTTTTTATCGGTTTTTAGAAAAGACACAAACAATAAATAGATTTTAGCGGTTTTAATCTTGTTAAAGCTTTTGGGCGTTTGATCTTTGGTTGTTATGTCATATCACCCCATGCCGGTGACAGGACGTAACACCCAAAGACATACCGCCCAAAGGCTTTAACAAGCTTAAACCGCAAAACAACGAAAAAATTTCGCTTCTAAAAATTTTAAACAAAGCGATGGTTAATAAAATATTTACTTTTTTTCGATCGTGAGTATCAACAAATTTAAAAATTTAGTAAAAAACATCATATTTTTTT
>JANSTW010065565.1:0-10793 GCA_027564275.1 Diadocidia ferruginosa | reverse complement strand
TCCAAATATGGCAAGTGTAGGCTGAAGTACTCACAATTTTGATAGCCTGCAGACGATTGGGAGCATGCAATGCTCGCATGCAGAGAATAGCTATTGCCGTGGATAATGAGGCTGCTATTTTAGTTCTCGTCTATGTCTTCTAAACTAGTAAAGCCATGCTATGTTGAACTTTCAATCATTGGTAGGCAATTTGATGTCACTCTTATTTGGGTTATTTGCCGACGAACTGGCTAGGCATGCCTCTACGCTGGATGCTAATCAAGCATGGCAAGTGCATCCACAATTAAATCTTATTAAGAAAACCATCCAGGCGTATTGCCAACTTGAGATGGAAAAAATCTGTCTGTAGGGCTAGGAAGACGTGGCCATCCTATAATCAAAAAAGAACAGACGCACTAATCGTGTTGTCGCGCTTGGACAAGATTAGTGGCAGCACTTTTCGGTCACTGGTGACTGGGCTGTCGGAGTCCATGCGGCCAGAATGGGTATCTCACACAATACGCTCTGTCGCAGCTGTTGTGTAACAGATGAATTGCGGAGACTATCGAACATTTTCTCTGTGAATGCCCAGCTTTAAGCAGGTCAATATTTGTATTCCTAGCTCATCACGTATTAAATGACCTAGCTCAAGTCGCCGATAAGGATAGATCAGGGAGTTGCTAGGATTCCTTAACTCTACTAAATTGATCTAGTCGGCTGAATATTTATAGTAACACACAGGGTTCGTATTTAAATGTGGTATAGAAACGGCAGTTTATGCTAATAATAGAAGCCTGGATTGACGCTCAGTCTGGGTTCGCCACTTCAACCAACCAACCAATAGGCGTAGAAAGTGGATTGGACATATAAAATAGAAAGAAATAGAGTGAGCGCTATAGTATTTAAAGTTTTTATTAGATACGATATTTAAGTTATCGCCATATCCACCCAGTTCAGATGAACAAAAAAAATTGGGTTCCCATCAATATCTTACAACCCGGAAAAACCAAAATAGGCTAAAAATTATCGAAAATTTAGGATTCAAATTAAAAGCATAACGGAAACGAATAACAAAATATCACAAATTATAACGATATACTATTGTGAATGATCACAAACGCATAAATAACCTCAACTTATTTTATTGCGAAAAATCAAAACAAAACAAAGGTCAAAAATATACTGGAGAATTTTCATTCAGAAGAAAAATTCAATTTATTAATTAAAAGCATAAAAATTGTGCGTAACAAACCAAAAAATCAAAATGCTCAACTTATGTCCGCACTACATTACGATAATATTTTATTTTTGTGCGGTCGCTTTTCTGAGCGGTTACATACACTTGGTCAACATTGTCACGCAAATGTACAACGATGGAGCGCCCAAACATAAATATGAATATATTATTGGTAAGGGTAAGGGGGGGATATGTGTAACTGATTTTTAATCGATTATTATATAGTGGGTGCCGGAACAGCCGGATCGACGATATCGGCCAGTATACCCAGCGATGATGTGCTTCTGTTGGAGGCTGGTGGCTTAACCACAAATCTGCTGGACGTGCCGATCCTAACGCCAATCTTACAGAAATCCGCATATGACTGGAGCTTCGAAACAACACCGCAAACAAATGCCTGCCTTGGTCTGAAGCAGAAGGCAAGTCGCTGGCCAATCGGTAAGGGATTAGGCGGGTCACAAATTCTCAACTATATGATTTGGTCGAGAGGTCATCACGAAGACTATCGTGGTTGGTTTACGTCGGCCGACAGTTATAACTATGAGCGGGATGTGTTGCCACATTTTAGGTAAATTTTCAGATTTGTGAGATGCCAGAATTTGGTAATTTTAAATGAAAAACTTTCAGGGAAGCCGAATCAGAGCTGAAATTAACCGAACTGAAGCATAAAACCAAATTGGCCGAAGCATTTGTGCATGCATCCCAACAATATGGTTATGAGGATGGATTTATGTATCCAACGGTTCAGCAGCATCAGGGCAGACGTTGGACCATAACGCATAATAACTATTATAGTCCGAGGACTGGACATCACATTGTTTTGAATGCATATGTTTTAAATTTAATGTTTGACCGAACTAGTCGGAATAGGGTAATTGGCATTAGCTATGAAAAAAATGGTTTTGTTTTTGAAGTGTTGGCCACAAAAGCGGTCATATTGTCGGCCGGCACCATTGGCACACCGATAATATTGTTGGCGTCGGGAATCGGGCCAAAATCAGAGATAATCAATTCAACCGTACAAATACGTAAAGATCTGCCGGTCGGTATGAATTTACAGGATCACGTTACAACGGGCATTGATTTGATTTTGTTGAATCAGACACTTGGCATGCGTCCGTGGGACGTCTTTACGTTTGAATCTGTCTATCAGTATTTGTATAAGGGGGAAGGAGCTCTCACCATGAACGGCTGTGAAGCGCTTGGTTTTTTGAATACATTAAACGCTACCGCGATGCCGAACTTGGGCTTTATGGTTTTGCCGATTGGTGCAACCGGAGATGGTGGCATTCATTTTAGACAAATTCTCAATCTGAACGATGAAGTATGGGCAGACTATTTTGAACCGCTAATCGGCGCCGAACAAACATCAATATCGATTTTACCAATTGTTTTGCATCCGAAGAGTCGTGGCCAAGTTTCACTGAAGGACGACGTTATTCTGATAAATCCGAATTACCTGTCGCACGAAGACGACATCGATTTGCTGGTGAAGGGTATACGTATTTTAGAGCAACTAATTGAAATGCCATCGTTGAAACGATTAGGTGCCGAAATAAATCCGAAGCCATTTCCTGGCTGCGGAGAATATCAATTTCAATCGACCAGCTATTGGCAATGTTATGTACGACATCTTACTCTGAGCGCCTTTCATCCGGTCGGAACGTGTCGTATGGGCGATTCGGAAGATCCAACAACTGTGGTTAACCGGGACTTTCAGGTGCTGGGCATTGAAAATCTGTACGTCGTTGACGCATCCGTAATGCCGACAATGCCAAGCGCCAATACAAATGCGGCCGTTGCAATGTTGGCCAAAAAATTTCTGTCCACAATAGGAAGTCATAATCATAAGCAAAGCAGTAACTATGAGATTTAAGTATGCGTTGTCTTTAAAACAATACATATTGTGATAAATGGGTGTTTCGCACAAATCTGACAATTCACTTCAAGTGATTTATCAGAAGTTTCCTACATTTTAAAGCCAAAAATTACCGTATTAAGGTTAAGTTAAACCATTTATAATTATTATTATTAACAACAATTCAAACTGGATGTAATGTTTATATTATTATATTTTTTTAATTTGTATTATTTGGTCTCGTCTGAGCGGCGAGTGCAATAAATTATAAAGCCACAAACCAAATGTATCTTTTTTAGTGTTGTGTAAATATTTATTAGGTGTAAAATAAATTATAATAATTGATAACAATAGAGAACTATTATTATTCAAATGAATATGTATAGCTATATATTTGTCTAAAATAAATGTTGAACAAAAATGTAAAAAAGAAATATTATTTGCAATTCGATTCATCTTTAGGTATTGACAAGAAGTCATTCGCTTATACTCATGCCTATGATCGATCTACGCTCAAATTAAAATTTTGATTCGAAAAAACGTTTTCTTTCGTTCAAGATTTTGGTTTGAGGTATAGGAGGGAGTCCCATACAATTTTTTTAAATGATTGAAAAATTAAAAATGATACGGAATCGATGTGTAGCTACCTGTGTTGCTTTTCATGAAATTTTCAGAATTTGTTAGTTAAATTTTTTAGATGTAATAACAAAATCACAAGAATACAAATCCGTAATATATTTATAAAAACCCGAAAGTTTCGGACTTTAAAAATATAACTTTTTATTTCCTTTTTTGTGTAATTCTAATTATAAGATTAAAAAAATAATTGATTCTTTTTATCGTCTTATTTACAAGTTATAAGGAAAAGGTACCAGTGATTGGCACCTGTTCCAACAATCATTGGCGCCCTCGTCATTTATATAGAAAAAAAAAGAATTCCATTTTAAAAATTATTTACGGCTTTTATACAGGGTGTCCCGCGGATACGCGCAAATATTTTAAGGGGTATGGATGAAAAAAGGGCAAAATGGTCCCTATGCTTCCTCGCTTTGGAGTAAAGGACACGATGATTATGAATCTAAATAGTTGTCTTGTTGCGACTTCTTATACAAATTTAGAATAATTTTGCAATTTTTTTAGATCTGATGATTTGTATAAATTTGACGAAACGTAAAACAAATTGTTTTCATCTAGATCTGATGATGTCTACATATAAGACGAAACGTTTTTTTCGTCTTATATATAGACATCATCATCTCTACAAAAACTTCCAAAAAACAATCTTGTATGTTCTTAGAAAGACTTAAAAACTTATTATGTCACTTGTAAAGTTGTAAGAACTTACAAGAATAAATCGGCAAAAAACCGTACTATACTACTATCTTATATTATATACGTACATGTTATTTAATACCCATATATACCTTTTTAAAAGGTTAAACAATTATCTTCCTTTTTGCCAAAAACCATTCTCACGTATAATAAAAAAAAAATCTTATCTACATTTTGAAGCACCTAAAATTTATATTATTTAATATTACATTATATAACCCACACACGCACACGCTAGTATATACTTATGGGTTGAAAATAAAAAAAAAGAAGCAAAATATTTAATTTTATTTAGCCCCATATATGTATGGAAAGTACCTATATCTATGATATATAAAAGCTCTTTTCGCATATATTATATAAATACACGCTTGGAATTTACACCTTATTTCCAGCCAAAGATATTAATATTAACGAAGGATTAAATTAAACAAATTAAAGAAATAAATTGGAATAAAAATACTTTTATATACATCTAGTTATATATTTAATGAATTAATTAATTAAAGAGTGAGTATTTTAAATTGATTGTATATTGCAAAGAAAGAAAAACTCAGTCGCTTTTAAACATAACGCCCAACGCTCTGTGCCGTACACGATAGCTTTATAGTTAGATGAATGAAATTAGTGACAGTACTCATACCGCACTAAAACATAACGCCCAAAAGCTTTTAAAAGCTTTATTTTTAACTCTGAAATGCAGTTATTTACATGTCATAACGTACAAAGACCTAACGCCCAAAAGCTTTATTAATATTTCAAAAACCGATTATTACAGAACCCAAAATATACTTTTATTGCAAGTCCATCACTTTATTTATAATTTTTAGAATAGTTTTTTGTACAAAAAAAAATATGTTTTTCGATTTTATAAGTTTTTTTTGGATTTGGAAAGCTTTTGGGCGTTATGTCGTATTACAGAAATTAGCTAAAAGTTATTGTGTTCCAAATTGGATTTTTTTTAAGTTTAAAGAATTTTAAAAAAATTCTAAAAATTCGTTATAGGTGTCAGTATATTAGAATTTTTTTTCGCAATTTACTTTAAATTGTTGAAATAAAATAAATTGTTCGAAATTATGTAACATAAACATATATACTTAATTTTATTTTTATTAAATAATGTCTATATGCGAAAGTAAAATCGTTTTTACGCCTACATTTCAATTATTTAATTTATTTTTATACAAGGATGTTAAATGTACACAGTCTTAGACATTCGGTTGTATGTAGTGCTCCCAAAAGAATTAAAAAAAAGAAATTCACATGCAATATATGTACCTTGTACGATTTTCATCCTAAATTAATATAAAAGTAAACATTTTGCAAGAATATAAAATACTAAAGGCTCGCAATGCATTTGCACAAAGGGCCAGAAAGGTCAATTATATTGATAAACTTAAAAAAAAAATCTGCTTTATATAAGCTTTATTTTAAAAATCGATTTCTTTTTCCGTAACAAAAAAATGTACCATCAACAAAGGGTTAACAATTTACAAATATTTTTTTTTGGAATAAAATTCCTTGATAAATTTTATGACGCAGATTTATTTACTATAATAAAACAGGCTGAAGTGTAGAATTCCCCCCTCCTCCTCTTAGAACCTTTCCAAACATTGTAGGGTTGTATGGGGGCTCCCCTGTTCTTGTAGTTTGCGACGCTCAGACTTCTTTCAAAAGCAAAAGTTTAAAAAACAATATTTTAATGCCATATATGTATACAGAATGGAAGGGTGGGCAAAATTTTTGTAGTGTAAACTTAAGAGTCGGCACATCCCTATTCAAAATGGGCGGAGCTTAACCTTAGTATGAAAAATATCGAAATGTAAACATTTATATGGGTTGTGTGATTTCAAATGAAAGGTCTTGACAAGGACTACAATTTTAGTTCTTGTAGGCGGCCCCCAATAAGAAAATTAAAACAAATCAGGAGGTTAAATAATAATAAGAAGATAAATGTACAAAAACCGTATTTTTAGTTTTTTTTGAGCCAGACTCTGTCTGAATTTGCTTTTTAAAATTGATAAAAAGAATTTAATAACATTAATTTCATATACAAATTATAAACTTTAAACCTTCCCCCTCTCCCCTCCGAAAGAGGGCTGCAAACTGCACAAAAAAACAATGTTCTGGGGATACCCCCTACTATTCTACAAAGTTTGGGGAGGATCCAAGAGGGGGAATTCTATATATTTGCCATAAAACAGTATATAGGTTTCGGCAAGAACAAAGTTCTGGGAATACCCCCTACCATCCTACAAAGTTTGGGGAGGATCCAAGAGAAGGGAATTCTACATATTTGCCATAAAACAGTATATAGATTTCGGTAATGGATTTAATAACCTCTTTAGCACATTAAATAGTTATCTAGTTACAAAGTTGAATATATTTTCCACAAAAAATAAAATATTTAAAAAAATTCTGTTTAATTTTATGCTCTATATAACGTAGAATACACACAATTTAGTGAATTACAAAATAAAATTACCTCTGCGGAGAGTTGGCTGTACCTTGTGCATTATAATATATAAAGCTCATACAAAAAATACTTTTTTATTATTTACATATACTTACGCTGGTGCCATGTGGCACAATTTACATATTTTTCTTGTTTCGTCCTATATTTTATATTATGCTCAGCTATTTCGTATTTTCTGTGTATTTCGCATTGAAAATTATAACATGTACGTATATAGCTGGAGCAGCCCGTACAGTTGAAATGTTAAGACATTGCCATATTCTAGGTAAATTTACTGTATTATTATTATTTCCCCAGAAAGAAAGAAATTATAGATTTCTTAAAGATATTTATCCCGCATTTACAAACAATTTATCGTCTTGATTTTATTTTATTTATATATCATGTACTATATAGATGAAAATTACGTGTCTTCGCACACTTTTGGAAGTCATGTTTTATTTATTTTAATCGTAAGTACTCATTAAAAAAACATTTTTTTTGTGATTTGTGGTTCTCGAGTGAAAAGTTGGTCAAAATCGCCGCGTAAATCGCGTGCATAGTGTTGATAAAAAACAGATGCAAAAAAATTAGTATTTATTTGATTGAAACGAAATTGTAATTTTTAAACAATTATTGCAAGAGAATAAGGAAAAATGATATTCTATAATTTTAACAGTTTGTTACTATTATGTTGTAAATAAAAATAAAAATATTTTTTTTTAATATACGTCTCTTTGAGAAATTTTGTATTTAGTATATGGCGGCCATTTTGAATTATCAAAATATTCCAAAACCTACATTTTTTATTTTTGTCAGATAACCTAGTTAATATCCTATAGTTCTACAAAAATTTTGTTTCAATCGGATAAATACTTATTTTTTGGCAGCTGTTTGATATCAACATGCATGCGATTTTCGACGATTTTTGGTAATTTTGACCACCTCGAGAACCACAAATCACAAAAAAAATTGCTTTCCATAAAATTGTTTCTTTAATATGCTCATACGATTAAAATCAAAAGACCAAAATAAATAAAACACAACTTCCAAAAGTGTGCGAAAACTCGTAATTTTCATCATATATACACTTTTCATTCACATTTACGCCAGGAGATGAAATGAAAATTCATTTCGTTTTGTGGTTTTTCTTCTAAATAGATACTTAAACCAAAAATAGAGGTTTTGTATTATTTAATATAATGAAAGGATATTATGTTTATACATTTCTTGAAAAGAATCATTTTGTTATGTGTAAAAAAGATAAATGTTGGCGGTTTGTTGGTGTAAATGATACTCTTCAATGGCATTTATGGCAATAAAGGGTATATATACTGTACAGTGTACATCCAGAAGAGTTCTAGAATGAATTGTGGGATTATATTTCAAGAACATATTATACATATATGTGCGTATACCTTCTTGTACCAGTTAATGATAATTTATTTGTTATAATATATTTCGGATGTACATAAAGTATATGCTGCGAAACAAGAAAATGTGCCTTTTTGTGCGGAGCAAATAAATTCTGCAGGATAAAAGATTGACTGACCTCTCTGACCATATAGGCATATATATTCACTCGTAAAGTCGTAACAGTCAAGTATATATATGTATATATAGCTACTTAGATATTTTCTAAACGTTTCAGATATTTATAGGAAGGTATATATGTAACGAAATTAAATTATTCTTACCATAAGTTGACTTTCGGATTTCCACAATGAAGAATTATGGTAGGATGTTTTATAGGTAATAAATTTAAATATTTTAATTCGATATATTAAGAGATGTGATTTTCAACGATATATTGATTATGGACCATTTGGAGCAACGAAATTCGAGTAACGTATTAAATGATTTGAATTGTATAAGCCTTAACAAAATAAATTATTAAATATTTTATTTTTTTTAAATTCTGATTCTAAATAACGGTGATACAGAACAAAGTATCTCACAACCGCTATCTTGAATAAAACTGCCATTTTTTATTATTTATTTTTCGAAAAAAATAGCAAAAATCATAATATATTAAGGCTATCTAGTGATGCAATTGAAATAAAATATGTTGATTTTTAAATGAGTTAAAAATGATTTTGTTTTGACCGCCATCTTGAATAATTCAGCCATCTTTAATAACCCCTCCTTTTTGGATTTTGTTTTTAAACATTTACAATAAATATTTTATTTTTTTTTTAGTTTATCATAATCAACAATAAAATTGTTTTGCACAGAAGTTCTATGAAAACCAAATAAAATAAAATCATTTTATATATCAATTTAAAAAAATCCTAAAAAATATTTAATATGTTAGTCATGGTTATATAGGAAATTAAATTTAAAAAATCAAATTTTTTCCTGAAATTTATATTTTTCATTTTTCTTAATCCAATGTATATGTTTATATTAATATGATAAATGCGTAATCCATCCATATAAGTTTTTATTATTTTAAAGCATCGCTTATATAAACAACAACAAAAATAAAATATTTTATTAAAACATTTTGAGAAAACATACATTTATCTATATACATATATAAAGCATAGCTATACATACATATGTCTCTGGGGTTTAACAAAAAAAAGTGCAAAAAAGAATTTGTTTCTGAGTTTTTCTTTAAACTTTTCCTTACACTCCCTCGCTGTTTGCTGCGTTCATATATATGCGTATTTTATACATTTTTATATAAAAAAGGATATTTTTTTTAAACAAACATCCTCATATTATTATTATTATAAACTACACAAGGATCACAATTTACAAAACAAAATGTTTTATTTTCCAAGAAGAAAAAATATTTTAAACTTTTATACAAAAAGTAACATATAATGTGCCAAACCCATGCGTATATATGGTAAGTATATAGAACATGAGACAATCGCATATTAACATGTTGCTTTTTTATTTAGATAAATTTTGTGATAACTTAATTTTAGCTTTCTCCTTTGTATATAATGCGTCTGATTCATACATGACAACTGGAATTTTGTCAACTGAAACTTAACAAAAATGTTTTGTATAATTTTACAAAAAATACATGTATGAAAATGTCAACATGTTTAAAAAAATCATAAATTTTACTAAAAAGTACTAGGTCTACTAGAAAATATCATAAATTACGAATTTTAATCATGATAACTAGAATTTTGACTATGTCGCATAAAGAGTAGCAAAGCTAGAGTTTGTGTAACTCAAAGAAGCCAGAACAGAAAATATTATTAATGCGTAAAAAGGAGAAAAAACATTGTTTTCATTACCAAAAGACACGTATCGTTGTTTGTAGAATGAACATAAGAATTTTTATCATTTTGAATTATTTGCAAACATTTAAATAAAATGTCGCATTATACAAATCCTCGTGCATATATAAATGAATAGAAAGTGTATGTTAACTGGTGGTATATGGTTTATTGAACCGCATGTGGTGAAAAAATTATGATTTTTGTTTTGTTCTTAATGAACTTTATATGAAAGTAACATATACGAAACATAAGTTACATAAAAAAATAGGTCACGTATTCACATATAAAAAATCATAAATTAATATTAATAAAATATATGGTCTACGCAGTAATAAAGTAACAGATAGTGTTCGTCATATCTCAAACATATCTTAAAAAGTATAGCATATATAGATGTTATAACAATCTCACA
Source organism: Diadocidia ferruginosa (assembly GCA_027564275.1). NCBI lineage: Eukaryota > Metazoa > Arthropoda > Insecta > Diptera > Diadocidiidae > Diadocidia > Diadocidia ferruginosa. The sequence continues at coordinate 275 of JANSTW010065565.1, read as the reverse complement.
TTGTATGCTGACGACAATAGACTTTATATGTTCGTCATTGAAAATCAGAAAAAAATCATTAACAAACAAAGATTTTGTATAATAAATAGTCCACACTTTTTTTTGGTCTGTTTTCTGAATATTTTAGAATTTTAGGATTTTGTTAGGGAATCGTTAGGGCATGTAAAAAGACTGCGATTGCTATAGAAATCAGTTTATTTCGTTAATTTTTTCCATCAAAATCTGTTGATTTAAAATTTTGAAAAAAATCCCCATGTATAGTCCACACTTTTTTT
>JANSTW010065564.1:0-20915 GCA_027564275.1 Diadocidia ferruginosa | reverse complement strand
CAAACCAACTTGCACCACTAAAAAAAAATGTTGCTACGTCAAAAGAGGTGACCGCACTCATCTCGCAAAAAGTTCATATATCACCACTGTAAGTTTTGCATAGGAAAGGCTGTTGATTAAACCCCGATTTTAAATTTTGTATTCTTCTGTAGAGTCCTTTTGTGTCGTTTATATCTTACTATATCTTCGTAAGCTTCTCGTTCCCTTTCACGTTTTTGTTTCTCCGAAAAAGCTTACGTTCTATAGTCCTTTTGTGGAAATTTCGCTGCGCGGCATTTTTAAATCGATACTTGTACAAATGTACAATGATGATCTTTCTGTTAGTTAAACCGATGATAAGAGAATATACATTTCTTTTAAATAGTCAAAACAATATTTTATTAATACAAATTCAAAAGCCAAGGAGGCTTCCATATTATATAATTTCTATTTAACGATATTTTTAGCAAAAAAAAATAGCTGCGCGGTACTTTTAGATTGATATGTTTATATACTAACTGTTACAAATACGCTTGAAAGGACTATACAGATTTTTATTTAAAAACATGTTTTACCTTTTTTATACTTTATACAAAAATCCCCAATTTTGGATTTACCTAGAGCCCGAAAGACCATAATACGCCACTCGTTGTACATCTGCTTGGTGTTGTTCCTGTCGAGTCTTTCGTGGTACAGCAACAGTTTGTCGTTTATGAATAGCGAATCGGTGTGAGGTTTTTTAGGTAAAAATAATTTTTGATTATTTGGAAGTTGTAGAGGTCTGAGTCTTGGGGTTCGTTATATAGGTTAGTGATTGAGGGTTATCTAAGTTTTTCAGATTGTTAATAAAATTTATTCTGTTGTGCTGCTGTTTTTATGTGTACGTATAGTGGTGGGGATTATTAATTAGTTTTTAATTAAATTTTGTGGTGGGAACATGATCTTAAAAAGAGGTGGAAAAAATTAGAATTGCGGTATAGGGATATGTCTTTATTTTCGAGGGTTGACACATACTTGCTCGCTATAATCGACCTAAAAAATTGCCCAGGTCTATTTTACCTATTTTAAACTTCCGCTAATAAAATTGATTTGCAAATTTATTTTATTTCTATTTTCATTTAAGACAGATACAAAAAATTAATTTTACTATTCTGATTTATTGGCTCTTCACTTTGTATATAGATAGATAGGTACATCATATGAAAATAATTTAAAACTTTTTTTCAAGAAAATAAATCAACAAAACATTTATTCGAAAAATTTAAATATCTCAAAATATTTATCTTTTATAAAAAGCGAGCAAAGTCAAAGTCAAAAGCGAAATGTATATACAATTATACATATACTTAATGGTCAAAGTCAAAGTTGATTTTCATTGATTTTTAATGTATGTATATATATCGATTTTATTAGTTTTTACTTAATATATAATATAGTGAACTTGTTGAAATAATAATTACCTATAAATACAAATTTTCAATCGCGTTTTCATGTGAAGAATTTAAAGAAAAAATGTTAAAGCTAATTTTTATTTACATTTTATATAGAGTAGCTCAGCTTTTCTATATAAAATATTTTATACTTAATGATCATTAATTTCGATTTATTATTTTAATTAAATAAAAATAAATTTTTATAGCGTAAATATTTTTGCAAAAAAATTTACTTTGAGAAAACCAAATGGCTTTTTAAAATCAATTTAAATATTTTTATAAAAAAATCCCTGTAAACATTTTCTTACGCGCGTATGCTGAGACAATATTTGCATCACGCGAATATCTTTCTGTATTGAATTCGGCAAAGAAGTTGTGTATTTATTGGCAGGGAGGATGAAGGTTTCAACACTTTCTTTAATTTAATTAAAACCGAAATAGCTCATTAAAAAATTTTAAATTAAGAGCATGGATGAGTATACTTTGTTCGTTTTTTTATCTCAAGCGATGCTCGTTGAAAATTAACTAACATCGGAGAGATTCGTTAAAGTTCGTATGAGACTCTCTTGTACCTTTATCGCATACGTATAATGTATATTATATAGAATCGTTTTCGACTGCAAAATTAAGTATTAGAAACTAGTCTCAAGTCCGTCTAGTGTTGAAAATATTATGCGTATCCCGCATTCCCGCAGTATATTCTTTCATGATCGAATATTTTATAGAATTAGCAAAATGTTTATAGGGAAAGCCAATTTTCATTGATATAATCTCACCGGTTCCTATATAATATATAAATCTATTATAGATATGAAAGAGCGCAGAATCTTTTTTCTTTACAGCTAAAAGAAAATATACAAGTGATTTTCAATTTTTTTTTCGTATATTTTGAAAATCATTGTTAAAAGTTTATTTATAACGCCAGTTTCCTTCCTCTCTGCGCCAGCCACATATCTATATAATAATTTGTGTGAATAGTCTAAATTTGACTGGAGTGATGGTTAGCCACCATATCAAACTATCATACAGTTAAAAACTAAATAAAAACCTATAAATTTTCATTCACGGAAATGATATACTCTAAAAAAATGTTTATGACAAATTTGTATAAAATTGTTTTAAAATAGTTTTTTTTATAAGAGGCTACGAGTTTGTGGAATTTGTAACATTTTTTATACGCCGAAACGATTGATAATGTGAAATTTAAAAATATAAATCAGTTGATATGAAATCGGAACAGTATAAATATTTTGAAAATTGTGCGTTTTTATGGGAGGAGATAAATTAACGTCTGCGATAAAATTTGAATTTAAAAATATAATTTTAATAAATCACGATTAAAAGATGGATATAAAATAAATAGAAAGGCAAGAAGAGTTCCTATATTTTATTTTAGTATTTTAATCAAATATAATTCTTTAAAAAGTCAAATATTATTTCGAATTAAGTTAACATTTTATTATTATCAAAATTTTTATGAACAAAACAATTTAAAATTCTTCGAAAACCGAAATTAAATAGAAATGTTCACTTTACTTATAAATAAATAATCCATACAAAGAAATTTACAGTTGAGTGTTGCTAAACAGAAAATTTTTTAGATATAATTTTTCCTTTTTTTAATAATGACAAAAAGTTTAATTTTAGGAAATGACAAATAGCATATTTTTGTAGTACATTGTTTAGTGCTAAAAGTCACCGTTATCGCGCCACTGGTAATTTGTACTTATATTTTTGATCATACCTCAGTGGCGCCACAGTGGTGACTTTTAGTACTAAACAATGTTTTACGAAAATATGAAGTTTGTCATTTCCTTTCCTATAACTATTGCATATAAACTTTTTTGATGAAGTTGTTAGTTTTCAAGATATCTAAGTCTTCAGTCTGCAGAACCGAATAGCCGCCATCTTCAATAAATGCATGACGTCATATTTAAAAATAAAAATGATAAAATCTCAAGTCAAATGAACAAAAAAATAGCAATTATTCGTTAAAATAAACGAATTATATTCAATATTTTGTGTTTTGACGCCATCTTGAATAAAGGCACCATTTTGAAATGTCCAAGAAGAATTTTTTTATTGATATTGTCCTATTTTATTTTTGCCTATGACATCATCGTTTGTAAAGTGGCACTTGCAGCGCATTGGTACCCATAATGAACCGGACTATAAAATATTTCGATAAATTCCTAAGTAATCCCATCCCAACTATCAGATTTTTGTTATATTTAATGTTTTTTTTATATTTGACGCAAATCTCAATGGAAATTTTACTGAAATCTTCTAAAATATATTTACAATATTTACAATATTTCATCAATTTCTTTTTTTATCACAAAAATATTTAAATTGTTATCTCTCTTTTCATTCCAGGGATAAGATTATTGCTTGTTTTACCATCAAGAACCGAAGAAGAGAACTGCAAAAAATTGCCGATTGACAAATTCTTATAAAAGCCTATTAACAAAAAAATATACAACATTTTCAATTTTCCAAAAAATATTTTAAAAACCCAATTATCATTTGAATCGAGAAAATTTTCAATTCCGATGAGAGTATTTCAATTGGACTTTACACTGGCGTCGTTGGCCGATTTTAATTATTCGTCGGCCCCCCTTGTACGATCCGACCTCAATTATTTGGATTTACCATAAATTTTTTAATTTAAAAAAAAAACTACTAAAGCCTCTAGAAAAGTTGCATTTTCAAAAAAAAAACTTTAATTTTCCCCATTGAACAATAAACTTTGAAAAAATTATTTCCCTAACAAATATCAGCGCAGTCCTGACCAGGGACGAACCGGACGATAGGAAGATGTTAAAAGTCGTTGGTGCCTCGTGGCTAAAGACCCGCATCAGCTCTTACATAATTCTGGGTGCTGGTCTTTTGTCGATAGCTGCCCTATTTTTGGCCGAAATGGAAAAGTAACTATATTACAGTTTTTTTGTTGGATAATTTAATTCTGACCCATTTTTTTTCAGACCCGAATACAATGGCATCTATTGTGCAACAGTTTATTGGTCACAACGTTACGGTTTTCGTGTTGAATTTTGGGGACAACAGAGCAATTTATTGGAGATTCCAAAAGGAGTAGCTCGCACTTGCTACAAAGACTCAACACTAAAGACTGGGTAAGAAAATTGAGGATTTGTGTTTTTAATATTTTATTAAACAATTTTTTGTATATTATAGATGGTCACAAATTGAAATTGAAACACAGCCCGATTATCCGGATTGGGTACAAGCTTACAGTGCTGGTATGTTGGAGGGAGCGTTAACGTGGAGTAGCATTTACAATCATTGGTCAAAGTATGTTTATTTTTTTGTTTAAACCTATTGCCTTTATGGTTAAACTAAACTTCGGCAAAATCTTAACTAGTAAGACTACTGGAGGAGTTAGCTCTTTTGCCCTCTTCTGGGAGAGGGAGGGGAGTCAAAGTTTAAGAAAAATGTGATTTCGCGTGGATTAGGTTGGCGAGGATTGATGGGGTGTTTGTAACAAATATCATAACAAAATATGGGATACTCGATCCTCTATGTAGTAGGTGGGAGGGGTAAAAAACGTGTTTAACATGTGGGAGTAAAAGTTACTATAGAAGTTGGCTTAACTAACTCAATCCTCATCTCTGTTAGACGGAGTCAAAGTTTAGTAAAAATTTCAGGAAAACACCGTTTTTCGGAGGGTTGGAAAGATGGGTAAGGTTAGTTTTAATTTAAGTTTTTTAGATTTTTATGCATATGATGTATAAGGTCACAGATTATGAAAATCTGCGGAGAAGAGGGTCGCATAGCGAGTTGGAAACCACTTACACGGAAGTCATAAGACAAGCGTCAGGAAATCATTTCTAAAATCACGGAAACCAGAAATTATTTCCAAAATCACGGAAATCATTTCAGAAATCGAAAATCATTTCGGAAATCAGAAATCATTTCGGAAATTACGGCAATCATTTTTGAAATCAGATATTATTTCGGAAATCAGAAATCCAGAAATCACTTAAAATAGAAATATTTTGGGAAATCAAAAATCAGTTCATACTTTAGGAAATCAATTTAAATATTTAGGAAATTAGAAATCATATTGAAAATCCACGGAAATAATTTCAGAAATCGAAAATCATTTCGGAAATCACGGAAATACTTTAAGAAATCAATTTGGGAAATCAGAAATCTGGGAACATAACCACTAAAGTTATTAGGAATTGAAAAGTTTTTAAACCGATTTGTTTCAATTTTAATAATTTTTCACATTTCAGCACCGTCGATGCATACTGTGAAACGGACGAACGCTCACAACTATTCTGCGTATGGCTTCGTGATATAATAGCATCGAATTTCAATCGAGTTCGTGAAACGATCGAACAAAGGGGTAAACAAGATCATTATTGGTATCAAATACGTTTGTTCTACCATCAGTTGGAAGGTTTAGCCAATGGCTGGAATACTGGCGTTGAGCGATCACGCGCCGAATTAAAATTGTCTCTGGAAGATTTTCTACTTTTAAACGCAGCACCCGATATTCGTGACCTCCGGATTTACTACGAAAATATCGTGAATCCTTCGGCTGATGTTGAGTATGTGTCTGAACCGGCCAAAGCATCAATGTTACTCAAAATTACCGAACAGAATGGATTATTCGATCAGGTTTTTATTGGACATAGTTCAGATGGCAGCTATTCGTCAATGTTACGTGTAATGAAAAAGTATATATTTCATTATCATTTCAGTAACAACCATAAAACGAGTGGTCAAGTGTCTGGTGTTGAAATTGCGTTCACCAGTTATCCGGGCAGCTTAGCTTCGTCCGATGATTTCTATATTATTGGTGGTGCCAAGTCTAATTTAACGGTTGCTGGCATTCGAATCGATAACAATAATGTAAATCTTTGGCATAGTGTTAATCTGGACGGTGCAGTGTTGTTGGGTGCCCGTGTAATGGCCGCAAATCGCTTATCGCACAGTGGTCGTACATGGGCCAAAGTAATGTCACGTAATCCCAGCTTTGGCACCAAACAATGGATGATTTTGGACACGAAACGTTTGCATCGTTCAATTGATATAAATAATACAATAATCAATAGTACAGCCATTGTTCCGTTGCCAGTCCAACCATTATTGGCCGAAAAAGCGGACCCATTGCTATTGCAGAGTCTGGATGAAACAAAGGAAAATGAAACCTCAGCAACGGAACAAACTGAAGAAGATCAAACGTACATGTCACTACAGCCGATAGATTTAAGCGAAAATTTAGAAGACGTCCCATTGTTAAGGCCACACGATGACAATTCCCTGGTTGATGATGAAAATGAAACAAATGCCGCACAAGATTCTTATGAACATGACAGTGGAATGTCTGAATCGTCTGAGGAGAAACCACATTCGCCGGACGTAGAAATAACACAGGATCAGAAGCACGAAAATGCTGACGATATTGTTGTTGAATTGCCCCGTGTAATGGACGATCCAACGGGCATTATCTGGATTGTGGATCAGCTTCCGGGTCGTTTGCATGCCGAAGATATGACGCAAGAAATTGTCTACGGCAGTGGTTATTGGACGGGTGAAGGTAAACCATTTTTCGAAGAAATGCTTCAGGCTAGCCACATACACGGTGACGAGGATGAGGTTACCCATTTGGATGTGTTGTGTAGAACTAACATTACGGACATTGGTTCTGTGGCAAAAGTCCTCAAATTGAATGCTTATCGTGGTGATTTGATGGGTGAGCATGCCAGTGCCTTTGGTAACATTGATATTAAATTATTTTCTGAAACGAAGTTCGGTAAAATGGAATTTCGTGCGCTGGCCGGACCCCTCTATTTTAAGGCAAACCTTCAAAAGACCGTCATCGACGAACCGGAAATGTTTAACGACAATCAACTTAATGAAATTGAAATCTTCTCGGAACGTCGTGCTATTCGTGATGACATACGGGCTCATGCACTGCTCAATGCCAAAGGGCCGTTTAGATGGTCTGAGACAAAATTGCAAAATGTTGAACACAACGGACATCCGGACGTATGGAATTTCGATCATATTTCACCAACGTGGGCATGGAAAACGGAACATTTTTAAATTGCTGATGAATGATGAGAAAATGTATTTTGATATATTTATAAAATTTTTAGTAACACATTTTTTTAGTAAAATTTTTCTAATATGGTTAAAATAGGCGCCAATTTTTGTATAATTTATTTTGAGTAATAAAGTGAATGATAAGACGAGCGGTTTTGTATTTTTATAATGTGAAATTTTGGTGTTTTATTTCTAAAATTAAACTTTTCCTTAGGGGTAAACAAAACTCTTATGTCGCCCCTGCCCCCACTTTGCATGCCAAAATTTGGTTTAATTATTTTTATCATCAAAATCCGTATTTTGTAAAATTTACCCATACACATTTTCTCTACCGCCTAAATCCAAATAAAAAAAAATCTGAGGACCATACCTTTATCATTTCTATTATTATCAAAATATGTCATTCTTGTAATTTCTTTATACATACTTTGAACCTTTTCACCCCTAGATTATCTTATAAATTAAAAAATATAATGAAATAAGTAAACTAATAAAAAACATGATATTTTTGTAAAACCTGTGAAGCCGAAAGTCTAAATTTTGTAAAACCTGTAATAAAAAAAGATCCAAGAAAAAAACTCACCCTTTCAATATCAAAAATGGCCGCTTACAGCTGAAAAGGTAAAAGTTTGTTTTAGAACAACCAAAACCAACGCCATTTGGATATTTGGTAGTTTTTCACAGATTTTCCGATACATTTCTTGTTTTCCCCAACGATACAATTTCCGCAAACAAATTCCTAAAATAGGAAATAAAAATATTTCAAATTATATTTCAACATTCCCGCCAATTACACGTTCATACAAATTGTAAAGTACCTATACCTGTTTTCACATAGAAATTTCATGTTTTCGACCCTAAAAAACACTTAAAATTAATTACAGGTCATTAAACTTTAATTTAACACTTATTTTTATTACCAAATTTACGTTTTTCTATTAATTTTCGTTTAAAAATACGCGGACCCGCGAAAAAATATATGACGCATTCAAATATCAAACACACAGAATCAGTGTTGCCATATAAAAATAGAGTAATCGCGGATCCGGTATCCATAGAAATTGATGTTAAGTATAAGTGTATTATATATATGACAATGATGATTTTAAGTATAATTTGTTCTTGCCGATAAATAAATGATTAAAAGAATTTAAATAAGTTAATCTTTAGATATGCTTTCTTTTAGATTTTGTTAAACATCAGTTCAGCTGCGGGAGTCGTAAGCGAGGGAGTGTTAATATAATAAAATTTAGAGTTTAGGAATCGCTACGGTTACATTGAAAAAGGAAAGAAAAGTTGAATATCTGGGGGCTCTGACCGGTTTTGAGTTTTTACTTTTTTCATACAAACAAAAAATGCATATCATACATGGAGTTATTTGTATGGAAATTGGTAAAAGCATTAATTTCGGTCAAAATTCAAATACCCATTTTTGGGTTTATTTGCTGTCTTCATCTAGAAAAGAGTGTATATCTATCTATACACGTCCGTTCGCCTGTCAACAAATTATTAGGCAAAAGAAAATTTTGCACCCGTCGAGGGATTTGGTCAATCTTTGGTGAAAGAGAGTTTTTAGTGGTATTGCACTTAGAGTTTCTAGTTCAAAGAGGAAAAGGGCTTCCATACATTTTAAAATGGCGCAGAAATATGAGCAATTAAAGAAGTATTTTAACCAGTAGAAGGATTTATTCAAATTTTTGTAGGAAGCCAGTTTTTAATGTCATTCTCTAGGCGGCAGCGCTATAGACAAACTTAAATTTGTGAGTTTTTAATGGTTCTAAGAATTACCAAATAATAAGTTAGCGCATGACTAGCTGCTCAAATTAGATATATCCAGAACAGAACAAGTTTTTTTTTGTATTTATAATCAGAACCGGAAATGGTGCTTCCTCCTTCCCATCACGTAACAATCCCTTCTCTTGAGCGGTACGTAATATATGGATGATTCCTATAGTATAGGTACAGAGATTTTAATCTTAATTTTTAGCAAAATAATTGCCTTAAAAAATACATAATTTTTTTTGAAAAAGTTTTTATTAAAAATAACTATAACTTAAGACATGTTCTAGACAAATGTTAACACTTAAAATTAATTAAAACATTTATTCTAACGGTTTTCGAAATTTCGTTTGTATCCAAACGCGATACATTTTCAATAATTTTCCTCTATTCACTTGAAGCCGTCGATCGACGATGTTTTGCTCTTGTACCATGCCAGCGGTTTCGAAATATTGTTTTACATCATCTGCAATAAAATACGAATTTATTAAATTAACAAGAAATTTGAATGGAGTGCTCTTACCCTGTGTAAAGAAAAATACCCGTGTACCATCACCTCGAACATAGAAATTCTCCTGTAAACATTTTCCCGGCTTAAATCGAAGCTGCGCCAAATCATATCGTCCGTAATCGCGCAGTAAAACCACTCCGCCTGGTTTTAAGTATTTAAAACATTGATTTGCCACATGTTGCATTCTAAAAATAATTAAAATAAAATTCTCTTTTAGTCCGGAAAATATTTTAAATCTTACTTATCCGGATGGATGGCCGACAGAACGAAAATCAATACAATAATATCGATGCTATTTTCTGGAAATGGAACAGTCCAAGTGTCGGCCGTAGCATCAAGCACGAACACCTCACAACGATTTTTGTCAAACTCATCGTGTTCCCTTAGTATCTCAACAGCTTTTGGTGAAAAATCACATCCGTAAACTTTAAGCGTTTCTTCAGTGCTGTACTTTAGAATCGGCAGAATTGTATTACCCACACCACAACCAATTTCAAATATTGTCCGCTGACCGCCTATTGTGGTGGCCTGCATTGCTGGTACAATTTCGTCTATTTTATTTGATGTTCCTCCATTATCTTCCGGATAAACACGCTCTGGTGCAGATGAGTAGAGTGGCGCTAACTCTGGAAATTCCGTAAATAACCAATGCCTGTCTTTAAAAAATCTATTCTGATGAATATCATAGAAAGCATCCCAATATTTATCAGCGTCCTCTTCATATTTGACCAACTGATCGTCGGACAGTGTAACATTTGAATTTTTTAAAACACTTTCTTTGGCCTCGTTTTCCTGTGCATCATCCCATTCAACATTGTCCCTGCGAAAGAAAGCAAATTAGACACAAATTACAGGCAGTTCCTGCGAGGTGCTCCTCCGCATTTACCACGCATTAAAATCAAATATTTTCGATTTGTCTAACAGATAACGAGATCCCAATTGTGGTTTCTTGCGATTGCGTGTATGTTCGTAGCAATAGCACTTATGGATTGGCAGATTAATTAGGGAATTTGATAAGTAGTTTTGAAATGGGAACGAATAATGTGGAGCAAGCACTCGACAACGTTGCTGAAAGTAAGTTAAGTTTATTCTATTCATACCATGCATTATGTTTGAAAACATCTTCCGATTCATTTAGGAATCGATTGCCAAACTGTGGACGCTTTGTGTCGAACGATTCGTCGGTCATAATATTGCTAATTTAAGTGATTAAATTAAAGTTTTCTAAATTTTTCCAAATTATTTTGCGGATAAAAAGTAAACATTGTAAACATAACCTCAAACAAATGCGGCGAATTGATCTAGTACTACTATTTATCAGCGAATATAAGAATATTTCGTGAATTTTGAAAACCAAGTAAGTCAAAATTACATTTAATTTACAGATATAATCACCAATAGTAGAGTTAAACGTCAAAAATATATATGTATAATAGCAACAATGAAAAAACAACAACAATTTACATTGATTTTTCACATTAGGCACTAGCGCCATGCTTCATTGAACTAAAATTGAACATGCCCAATATGCAATAAATGCCGTCGCGAGCGTGTTCCAACGATGTGAACACTTCATGTTCGGTAAGTTTCGCTTCAAAACTTTCCTTCATCCAGTATAAGCATGCTCGAGAATGTTCGAGCATGTTGACTGCTCGAACAACAAATTTTAAAATTTCATGCCTAAATTTAGCATAAAATCACAGAATATATGCATATAAGAAAGAAATAATAATCGATAAAAATAATTGTAATTTAGTAATCTTTTAGGTTGACCAATTTTGGTTCACGTTTGACGAAATCTCGTTTCCAAAATCCCGTTCCCCAAAATCCCGTTTTCCGAAATCCCGTTTCCCAAAATCCCTTTAAAAAAATATGTTTATTTTTTCGGACGCCCAAATTATGTTATAGTTAGAGTCACGGAAGACATTATTGTCACTTTAATTGGAATATAAATAATATTAAATACACGATCCGATCGAGAAGTCATAATAGCTACATTCGATCTTATCGGAAATCAATATATCGACTCGATAAACGTCTCGATATCGATACCCATAATATCGAGTTTCATGAAAATTGAAAATTATAACTTCCCCATTTCGCCGCAAAAAAAAAAAATTTTTGACAGCTCAAACATAACCTCAAATATTTTCAAAATATATTTTTATGTTTTCGCATTTTTCTAAACAAGTGAGACACACGTGTGGTAAAATAAAAAAAATATTTTAATTTAATTATGGAAATAAATCATAATAAAAATAAGAAAAGGCCACACAAAGAAGTCGGCACCAAATCGCCGAAACAATTTTCCAAGAATAATAAAAAATCCATTCAGAAAAATGCGGCAACAGATAAATTTAAATTGCCTACCGGCGGCGATGGTGACGGTAAAAAACCGATAAAATCAAAAAATTCCAAAATAATCTTCGATGATGAGGGCAACAGTACTAGTGTTGTGGACAAAAAGAAACAATCTAAAAAATCACAACACAAATCCAACGTAAACAATGATTCGGAAATCGGAACTCGTTGGTACGATGAATTGTCCCAGTTTAACCTGGACGGTGAGCTGCTGGAGATGAAGGATGCTGAAATTTTGGAACTAACAAATACGTGCCGGACATGTTTCGATGCTGAATTGAGTCATTTGCAAAAGAGTGAGTTATTAATTTAATATAAAAGGGAATTTTTCATTGATATTTCTTTGCAGACAATCCATCCGATGCCAAGTGGCTTCAAACGGCCTTGCACAAAGGTACGTCAAAGGATCGTGCAAATGCTGGTGCCTTGCTGGTTCAAAGTAATCCGTTGGCCAATCTTTCGGCATTGCAAACATTAATCGGTCTCTCGAAGACGTCAAATAAACAAAGTTCTGATGCTGTTGGTAAGAAGCTATATTTATCTAAAGATTACTTTGCCCTTAATTGTTTAACTTTTGATTTATAGATGTGACAACGGAATTATTTATTAGTGCCCTGTTACCGCCAAATAGAAAACTATTAACTCTAACTTTACGTGGAGCCGATTGGAAGGCATTAAAAAAGAACACAGACTTGGATAAAAGTGCCAGGGACAAAGTGCTGGCCTATTGGCACTTTGAAGCCGAACTAAAAGAACAATATTTCGGTAAAGTTCAGCAAAAATGTAGTTAACATTTGAGATTTTCACTTCTCTTTCAGAATTTCTGCGAAATGTTCAGTCGGCCGTTCAGGGCAATCAAGACTCGAATAAAAATCAAGCAATCGTTTACACAGCAAAGCTGCTTTGCTTCTCACCGGAAAAGGAACAAATGTTGTTGTCCATGTTGGTCAATAAATTGGGTGACCCATCCAATAAGGTGGCCTCGAAGGCATTGCATCACTTAAGTGAAGTTGCATACCGCCATCCAGCAATGTGTGAAGTGATCACAAAAGAAACTGAAAAATTGCTCTTCCGAAATAACATCACAGAACATGCCCAACATTTTGCCTTATGTTTCCTCTCGCAAATTGCACCGAGAGGTAATACTGAGGTTTGCACGCGCCTTGTGCAAATTTGTTTTTCCTTTTTCAAAGTAGTCGTTCAAAAGGGAGCCGTAAATAGTAAGACAATGCAGGCAATTTTACGATGCCTGAAGCGCGCAATCGTTGATGCTCAATCCGATAGTCCAGATTCCGAAAAATCCGGTCTTTTGACAGATGAAATTCAAGACACTATGTACAGATTGGTCCATCTGGCCGACATTCATATCACTTTGCAAACGCTGGGTCTATTATTGCAGATTATGACAGTCAGGACGGGAAAATACGATCGGTTCTACAATGCTTTGTATAAGAAAATGCTGGACATAAATTTAATCAATGTGGGGCCCAAAGCAGCTGCTCAATTTTTGCATATCGTTCATCGAGCTGTCTACATGGATGCCAATGTGGCAAGAGCTCAAGCATTTGTGAAGCGTCTGCTACAGGTTGCCTTCTACTTTCCTGTACAGATAACGTGTGGCTGTTTAATTGTCATTAATAAATTGTTGAAAACGAGACCTGAACTTGGTAAAGTTGCAGAAAAGATTGTGGATCAGCAAGTGGTGAACGAGACAGTTGAGGCCGAGGATGACGACGATGAAGATGATGACGAGCATTATGAAGATGTTGTCGATGGCGAAGAAATTCCGGATAAAAAAGCAAATAAAACGGATACAAAAGCCTCTTGGCATCATAAGAAAAATCTTAAACCCGAAGAAAAAAAGGTTGTGGCAGAAATTAAGAATGTCGAAGATAGAAAACCAACCAAATATAATGCTTATCATCGGGCGCCTGCATTTGCTGGTGCGGAATATGTTTTAAAAACGGAACTGTTAACATTGGCCAAACACTTCCATCCGACCGTACAAGTTTTTGCACAGAATATCATTGATAGTAAGTGTTGGTAACGGGGATTCTATAAGAATATTCGAGATTTCCGATTTGTTCATCAAAATCTACTTAAAATCTTTAAGAATCTCATAATTCATCAAAATCTGTAAAAATATTTCCGAGATCTCGAGTTTTGCAAAAAAATCTCCTTTGAATCTTTTAGAAAAGACGAGATCTCAGAATTGTTCATCAAAATCTGCAAAAATATTTCCGAGATCGCTGAATTTTCTCCTTTGAATCTTTGAAAATAGACGAGATCTCCGAATTGTTCATTAAAATCTCCATTGAATCTGAAAGAATATTCAAATTTCAGAATATTTTCATTAACATTTTCTTTAAATCTTTGAGAATATCTGAGATCTCATAATTTTTCATTAAAATCTCCATTGAATCTGTAAGAATGTTTCAGAGATCTCTGATTTTTGCATAAAAATCTCCTTTGCATATTTGAGAAAAAACGAGATATCAGAATTTTTCATCAAAATCTCCATTGAATCACAAAGAATATCCGAGATTTCAAAATTTTTGATCAAAATCTCCTTTAAATCTTTGAGAATATCCGAGATTTTATTTTGAAATTTGCATCAAAATCTCCATTGATTTCAAAAATTTTCATCAAAATCTGTAAAAATATTTCCGAGATCTCCGAGTTTTGCATAAAATTTTCCTTTGAATCTTTGACAATAGCCGAGATCCCAGAATTTTTTTTCCTTTCAAATTTTGATTTTGAATAGCTGCAATTTCAGAATTTATCATCAAATTTCCTTTAAATTTTTGAGAAAAGTTAAGATCTCAAAACTTTTCATTAACATTTCTATAGAATCTGTAAAAATATCCGAGATTTCCGAATTTTTCATCAAAAACTTATTTGAATCTTTAAGATTAACCAGAATAAATTATTTCTCCAGGTCGTCACATCAATTTCTACGGAGATCCATTGCGTGATTTTTGTCTAACACAATTTCTAGAACGTTTCTCATTTCGTAATCCGAAGAAAGTGGAAAATCGTTCGGACACATCGTCGCTAGTGCAGGCGGCCCATCTGAATAAAAACTATTCGGCATACGGTGGCCGTGGGTTGCCGGTTAAAAATCTTACCAAATCCAATTGTACCGAAGATGAAAAGTTCATCTTTGAGTATCTGGAACAGAAACGTGTTCGCGGTGCTGTTTGGAAAAAGGCAAAACGTGGCGACGACGATGAGGTGGATGATGATGAGTCAATTGACGGTTCGGTGGGCGATGATGAATTCGATGAGTATTTAGATGGCTTGGGTGGTAAAAACAATGACGACGAAGAAGATTTGGACTTTTTGGCCGAGCTGGGTGAAGAATTAAAAGACGATGAAGATTCTTCGAAAAAGAATAAGAAGACGAAGAAGCGAAAAGCTGACGATGAAGATGACGGGGACGAGGGTGCTGGTGATTGGGACTTTGATGATGACGCTGAAGCACAAAGTGGTGATGATGTTGAAGGGTAATTTAGAATTTGGTTTTTTAGAATGAAACTAAGTAAATATTTTATTTTATTTTCCTTTTAGCTTAAATGGAGACGATGATGAGATGAACAGTGATGATGAAGGGTCCATATCGCTAGATGAAGATGGGGACGATGATGATGACGACGATGACGATGATGATGATGACCAAGCTAATGATGATGACGACGAAGATGATGACGCTCTACTTGATGGTGAAGATGATGGTTCTGACCTGTTTGAGGATGACTCTGATGATGATGCGCCGAAATCAAAGAAATTGAAACAAATGAGTGGCAAAGATTTCCGTAAAGCGTTGAAAAATACCGATGGTTAGTAAACAATTTTTTTTAAATATTGGCTGTTGATTGTTTTATAATTTTTAACAACATTTTAAAAAAATTTCCTCAGATATGTCATCCCTATTTGCTGCCGCAGATGATTTCTCTGAAATGTTGGAGGAAACTGGCAAGTCCAAAACACATGGAACACTAGGTGACATTTTCAACAAGGAACGGGCTTCCGAAAAACAATTAGATTGGGAACAAAATCGCAATAAGTCTGCTGAGTTTTCGAAACACAAGTATGGAGGCAGAAAAAACAAGAGCTATGGAGGTGGTGGTAGCAACTTTACGGGCAAAAATAAATTTAATAAAAAAAGTTCTTTTACAAAGAAGAGAAAATATTAAAAAATATAAAAAAAAATAATTCAAATTTAATATTTAACCAAAATTTCGTCGATTGATTTGCGTTGTAAATTCGGTACGGTACAATCGGCAGCGGCATAACCGACCGGTATTAGGACAACTAGTTTTTCATTTGTGGGACGATTCAATAGGGTTCGTATTGTGGGACCACAATTTAATGGCGTTGTGGTCAGCGAATTTAGTCCGGCACATTGAAGAGCACACAATAGAATGCCGATTGCAATAGATGTGGATATTTCATTGTAGTAATGCTGTTGTTTTTGACCATTTGGGCGAATGCCTGTGTGGAAAGAAATGTTACGAAACCAATTTACACTATAAGTTTTTTCACATACGTCTCCTTATGTTTATGTCTAAAACAATGATTACGGGACACACATTTTAAAATATTATTAAATATTTCGGGTGTTTATAATTTATTTTATCAAATTAAAATTGTTTTTTCTGATGTAAGTCTGTTTTTTAGAGAGCTCAAGGCATTTATGTAAAAAAACGTGTAGTGTAAAATGGGGATTAGAATTAACACTACACGTTTTTCACACACGTCTCCTTATGTTTTTGTCTAAAAACAGATAGAAAATTTATAACAAATATTTAATTTAAATTAACTAAAAAATATATTAAACGATATTTTAAAATGTGTGCCCAGTAGCCTGTTTTTTTGTCAAAAATATAAGGAAACTTACCTGGGCTCTACACCAAAGCAACTTTTTTCCTTTTAGCTTCATAACTTGGGCCATGAAGTATCCTCAAATGTTTAGTTTTATGTCTTTACGCTATATTCGACCGATTTTTACAAAATGTACTTTCACAAAATGTTCGACCAATTTTAACAATTTTGTAAAAAAAATCGATCGAACTTTGTGCTGTGTATTAGTGTAAAGACCTAAAACTACAATTTCGAAGCTACATGCAAGCAAATATTTAACAAAGATTTTTTTAACACGTGGATCGTGCTAGAGGAGCTTTTAGAAAAAAAAAATTGCTCTGGTGTAGTTCCCAGGTTGGAAATAACTTGAAATGTAAATTATGTCTTAGATATTTTTGTCACATGAAAAGAAATTTAACGTACTAAACGTTTGCTTAAACACCAATATCAAATACGGTGCATCCGTTAGGTACGGTTTAATGTGATTGGTTCGCAACGGTCGTAGGTCGGTGGTCCATTGACGTGACATACGTTGAGAATAGTTTGTAAATTCTTCAACTTCAATAATCTCACGAATTTGTTGCTTTATTTCTGAACTTTCAATCAAACAAAACGTCCACGGTTCGGTGTGGGCGCCACTTGGACTTGTTCCTATATTTGAATTAAATGTTTATTTTGATCCTTTAAAATTTCAATATCTTTTACCAGCCGTTAAAATACATTTTTCAATAATTTTGTAATCGATTGACTTCGTACTAAACGCACGAACACTTCGACGATCGTTCATAATTTTATAGAATTCCCCAATTCCACCAGGTTTTAGGAAGTGTGTAGCACCAGCATATCGAATTGGTTCCCGCTCTTCTAAAAATGGCATTAGTTCATCATTGTAGCTGTCTGCTGTTTGGCTGTCTTCTAATGAATCTTGTCGTAAATTAAAGACAATTATTTTTATGAAAATACGAACAATAGAAAATTTATTTTTTATAAAAAAATACGTTTCGTCCAGTTTTATGTACATTATCAGAAAAAAATATACATAATATTTCTAAAGCACTTAAATCACGTTGTCAAGTCTTTCAGATATGGTCTTATTGTCTGAAAGACTTGACAAACTAACTTATGGTCCACTTCAAAATTAAGATGGTTCTTAAATTTTGCATTTTGGCATATTTACAATACCATATACAAATATGTCCCGAACCCTTTTGATTTTGATAAAATTTTCAGAATTTTTTCATTATCGAAATTCAGTATTTGTTGTATCCCATTAGGATCATCAACTTCAGAATTAGGGAATCCTAATATTTTAACATATTGCTCTAGGTATATTTACCACCAGTGGATAAATATGTCCCAATCTCTTCCGATTTTGATGACATTTTTAGAATTGGTTCGTTATCAAAATTCATAAGACCCGTATTTTTTGTATCTCATTAGGATGACCAACTTCAAAATTAGGAAGATCTTAATATTTTAACATATTGTTCTAGGTATATTTACCACCAGTGGGTAAATATATCCCAAACCCTTCTGATTTTGATGAAATTTTCAGAATTTCATTAGATTCGTATTTTTTGTATCCCATTAGGATGACCAACTTCAGAATTAGGGTTATCCTAATATTTTAACACATTGTTCTAGGTATATTTACCATCAGCGGATGGATCCGTCTCCACTCCTCCGATTGTAATGACATTTTCAAAATTTGTTGGTAATCAAAATTCATTAGAACCGTATTTTTTGAAGGCAATAGGGTCCACTTCAGTATTAGGATGGTTCTTAAATTTTGCATTTTGGCACATTTACAATACCATATACAAATATGTCTCAAACCTTTCTGATTTTGTATTAAAATTTTCAGAATTTCATTACCGTATTTTTTGTATGCCGTTAGGATGACCCACTTCAGATCTAGGGGATCCTAATATTATGCATATTGTTATTGCTGGGTATATTTAACGCCAGTGGATAAATATGCCCCAAACCCTTCTGATTTTGATGAAATTTTCAGAATTTGTTTTTTATTGAAATTTATTAGACCTGCATTTTTTGTATGTAATTAGGGTGATCCACATCAGAATTAGGATTATCCTAAAATTTTCTAATTTATCTTTAAAATGAATGGATTTGGACAAATTTGGTGGGATATATTTTTAGTGGATCAATGAAACTTTTTGCAAGATATGAGTTAGTTAATAGAGAAGTTTAGACGACTGAGATCAAACATAAAGTGTAGTGATATTAGAAAGAAAAAAACGGGTATGGTTTTTTGCGGGTAGAGGATAGGATGATGATGACATTTTTTAAATTCAATTTGAATGGTCCAGTTTTCTTAATTGTCTTTTTGGCATCCTACCAGATTATATTCAAAAAGCAAGGTCTTAGTGGTAATAAAATAATATATCTAATTGATTAAATCTAAACGATGAAATCCTATTTTTATCTATCAACATACCATCTCCGCATATATCCTTTTCCGTTTCCTTCGCCTCTTTTTCTCTATTCAAATCGACTTTCTTGCTGCCTTTCTTGACTCGATTCTCATTTTTATAGTTTGTCCAAATTAGGCTTACAGCAAACACAATGAAAGGCAAGAAAATCTTCCAATATTCTAGAAATAATGATTTTTCCGCCAAAAATGACAACATTTTATATTGAGATTTAAATGTGCGAACTATTCTAAATGCAATAAAACTGCAGAATGCAATGAACTTTATGCAGCTATAGCTCAATGAAATAATAAATATTTAGAATTAATTAAATAAAAAAAAATAATTATCACATGCTCGAGGAGAATCGTATATTATACCAATGTGTGAGATTAAATTTTAGAAGAATAAAAAGTTGTTATCTTATGTTTAACTATTGTGTCTAATGCGATAAAAATGTGTGCAAGATCTTCAATTTATTCTCAGCACAGCTTCTCTATACAATATAATATAATTTTTCTATTTAATCTCAAATTGAGTGTATATAGAGTGTACACAATAGTTGTATCAAAGATGTGGAGCAGTGGTTAGAGTCGTTGTTCAGTGCTACAAAAGTCGTGAGTTGACACCAACGAATAGGGTTCATCATATATAGTGTAAAAGTCGTTTGATCACTAAGTGGGTCGATGGAAATTCCGTTTGTATAAAGATGTTCAAAATTTGTGAATCTAATCAAAAGTTGTTAAATAAAAAAAATAATTTTTTAATGTCCACTACTCCTTATCAAGCTTAAAATTTGAATAATTTAGAAACAAATCGAAATATGTCCAAATAACTCAAGTTGTGTATTTTTACAGAAAAATGTTGTTCTCAAAAGTTACAGACAATTTAATTTAAAACAGTAATGAAAAACAGTTTTTTTTAATTGAATAACTACACTGAGAAAAAAATGTTTTCTTAATTGCTTCAGATTAAAACAAAATCGAATATTGAAAAAATCGGAAATAACTGAACTAAAATTTTTAAATAAAAAAAATGTTCTAGAAAGTTTTAGAAGAAAAAAACAATTTTACGAAAAAATCTTTAATTTAAAATAAATTTGTAGACTGTATTTAAGTACATACGTCGTACACTGAGAAAAAAAATATTTTGATAATTTTAATATTTTCATTTAAAATTTTATCAGAATAAATTCTAACTATAATTTGTTTTTAATTTCTGCTGGGAATTACAGGGTGTCAAAATTTGAAAATATGTATAAAGGAATTTAAAAAATGTAAGGAGTTATAGTAGAAGACTATCTTAGATGAACTAGGACTAAGCTAGCCAGAAATAAATTTATGATTTCTTAAATGATATCCGTGATTTCCCCGGCTCGTTTAGCCCTTAGTCAACTACGAAATTATATTGTCTTAAATTTGTAATGGGTCGGTTATGCTTATATGATTAACCTTATATTGATGATATCATATAGGAACC
>JANSTW010065553.1:0-10793 GCA_027564275.1 Diadocidia ferruginosa | reverse complement strand
ATTAACCCGGCAGATATGAAATTATCATGCATAGCAATATGCATCATAATTACATACAAAAAACCCAATATAAAAAAGGATATTTTATTATAAAATAAATTTTAAAATTTTTTTTATTATTAATAATTTTTTTAACAATAAATCCAATGAAATAATATTGATTAATTTTTTTTATCAAATAATAAAGTTTCATATCTATGTAAGAATTATGCATATACGAGATATTGCAGTTTAACCTTCTAAATGAATATATTTGTTATTTTGTTTAAAAGGGCAAGGATATATTATAAAAAACCAACAAAACAAGAAAACAAATTAACATTTTCCTTTCAAAAATTAACATTTTTTTAATAGTCAACACGGAATAGTTGTTGAATTCTTTTGTATTTATAGTTTTATAGACATAGTTAGTTTTTTGTTTGAACTATATTATGTTCTGTTATATATAGAAATATTGAAAGCATAACATTTTTCAGCTTTGATTTTTACATATTAACTATCTAGATTCTAGATATTAGCATATTTTTAACGTGACTAAAAATATTTAAGTCAGAAAAATTCGCAATTTGGGTTAAATAAAAATTATTCGTTTTTTTGGTTTCTTAATTGATATATTTTCAATAGATTTTGTGTTGCGTAAACGGACCTGCAGTGGCGAGTGATCTATTGGGGTAGTAGGATTTATTGTTCAAGAAAAATGTAACATTAAATTTGGTATAAAAATAATGGAACATTTTTTGATTGTCCTAATGTGGGAAGTAATATAATCAAAACAAGCGACATAAATCTGCTGTCTAAAGTGCTTGTTTTGAATGGTTGGCATGTTGGAATATTAATTTTTTTGATAATTCAATATTCCCTCTATTAATAATATCAGACTAAAAACAAACACCTTTATAATATTGTTTTTTAAATTATTATTGATGATATTATAGTGCTGCTAATAGTGCGTGTTTTAAACCCTCCGAAAATCGTGTGCAGTGTTAATTTCAAAAAGCTGCCAAAAAATAAATGTTTTTCCAATTGTAACATCTAGGTTAAGTAAAATACTTTCATTAGTTGGAACTGTGGCGACCTCAACCACGTTCCTAGATTATATCTGGACACAAATTTCATTACAAAGTTCTCAAACAAAAAGCAGTGAACAATAGATCACACTCTGCGGAAGGCTCCCTTCATTTTTTGTTGTTGTTGTAAATATTTATTAGTTCACACTTTTTTTACATTTAAACTAATTTACTAATGAAGAATATGTTAATTTGTGTCAGTTTTGAAATGTTAAAAGATAGTAAAAGCAGCATTCCAGTTATGCTGGCGCTCTCGGACTTATTTTTCTTATTCTCTTGCAATGATATTGTTTAAAAATAACACTTAATGATTGAAATAAAAAAAAAACATAATAAATAAAACATGACTTCCAAGCGTGTGCAAAAACGAGTAATTTTGATTGAGGGTACAAAATAAAACACTATGTACAATGAATAATTTATCAAAAAGCTCCTGCTATCAGATATCAAAGGTTGAAGGATTGACTGCCTAACATAACATTATATTCTTTTTTAATTCTTCAGAACTAAAAGTAGGCAATAAAAGCTCAAAAGTAAAATAAAATATTATTATCACAATTATAACGATCCCTAATGTCCCTTAAGTTAAAATCAATATTTATATATACAATTAATGTACCCAATCTATAAGAAAAATTATAACAGTCGGTAAATATAAAAGGTTATTTTAACGAATTTTGTTTAAATTAAATTATTGCGGTAAACTGGTCAATGTTATATAAATATACCTAGTTTAAATATATCCTCATCATCACAATAAAAAAGGACATTTTAATTTTGTTCATGCGCGTGTATTTATTATAAATATATTCCACTATGTAAACAGTGTTATAAAATATAAAAAAAAACTCTAAAACTTCGACACGATAAATCACCTGTCTTTTTCAATATATTTTATGTACCTATATTAAGGCTAAACATAACCACAATTTAAATAAATATAACATGTATAAACAACAAAAAAAAGGGTGGTAAAACCGGACATTTAATGTAGGTGTACACAATTATATATATGGGTACCTATATGTATAATTTCAATGACATTTGGATTTTTTCACAAAAAAAATGTATAGAAATTAATTGCACAATAATTAAAAAACTAAAATGTTGATTGAAAAAATTAAATCAATTATTGTTCGAAGCTGAGACAATTAAAGTAGAATTGAATTATCCTTGCCTTTATCTTTAATGATTAAATATTCAGAAATATGTATCTATATATCTAGGTCATTTTAGGAAAATTACCTAAAATTAAATCGATAATATATATTTTTTAATTATTAAAAATTAAATTAAAATTAAAAATAAACAGAAAATTATCTATTTATATTAAAGCAATTTTTTCACATGAAAATACCTTAAAAATCTCTGTTTAAACAACCCCTTTAAATGTACGTATACACATTTACAATGTGTTGACGAAAAGTATACACAATTTTTTATATTAAAATATTTTTTTTTGTATTTAAAGCACTTTTTATGATCTTTATTTTAATTATTATATGACTACACAGAAATTATGGTACTTGTGGACATTTATACAACACATATACCTACTACTTCATTAAAAGGTTAACTACTAACAACAAAAAAAGGATGTAATTAGCTTATTAAAAAAGAGAAACTTATAAATTATATGTGAAATGTAATATTTTCCTTCCATTGAAGCAAAAATTCTACATTGCAGAAAATTTATTATGTTACTGTAAGCAAGTTCTAAAGGTTAGACATACCTTTATTTTGCGCATGAACATATCGTATATGCTGTGAGAACAATATTTATTTCACCATAATACTTGTACACTATAAGGAAGTGAAGGACAATTTATATGTTGCGATGAATTGAGCATATTTTTGTATTAGGCTAGGGTTGAAAATTCCTTGAGGATTCGATGTATTGTTTCAACTTTGTAGAAAAATGGTTTTCAACATAATTTTAGTTTTAATAATGAACAATTTCAATTGGTGACCTGACATAACACCCGAAGGTACATAAAACCCACAAGTTTTAACAAGCTTATAACACACGAAAATATATTTATTTTTTGTGTCTTCGCTAAAAACTGATAAAAACGAATAAATTTGCATTCTAAAAATTATAAACAAAGCGATGGGTTTATATATTGGGTTGCTATATCGGGTTAGAGAATTTTTCTAATTAAATTAAAAAAAAACTATTGTTTAGCATTTAGGTGTTATGTCCTCGGGTGTTATGTCATGTCATCTTTCAGTTTATTATATTTATTAAAAAAAAATTTTATAAATTAATTATTTTTTAAGATATCTTTAATAAAAAAATTGTTAAATATTTTTAATTTTTTTTAATTAATTTTAATAAATTATTATTAAAGAATTTTTCAGTAAACCATAGTTTTAAAATTAAAAAAAAAACTGTGGGAGTTATGTTGGGTGTTATGTCATGTCACCTTTAGAAATTTTTCAACAATTTTTTTGTAAGATTCCTATAGTTTTTATTAAATTGATTAAGAGAAAAATATTTCTTATCGACCGGTAAATTTTCATGCAATTTTATTTATAAATTTTATGTATAGATATACCTACAATTTTGTAGTTTTCACACTTTTTTGAAGTAAAGATTATTTCCATCTATAGCAAATCATATGAATTGACAATTATTGGATGACCTAATGTAGTTTTTACTATATAATATGATAAATAGAATTTTTATATCGAATTGAAAAAATTTAAATTCCTAAAACAAAAGTCTGATCGATTGAATTTCGTAGTGTTGAAAGCTTCAGATTCGGATTAAAAAAACTAATTTGATAAGACTAAGATTGTGTATTTCTGCGATATAAGATCTTAAAATTCTGTTCAAAATTCTACGTATTTTCTAAATAAAATTGGCTTTCTCACAGCAGTAAAGCTACTATACATATGAAAGAAACAACCCTCATTTATATATAAATAAAATTTCCCGCATTATAGGAATTCATCCACCAAACATATGCACCCTCTTTTAGAAAATAACTCACCACATATACACTGTTATTCCGCGTATAGTTAGTCCTTTCGCAGAGAAAATTGTATGGTGTATATTATTTATCATCAAAATATTACTGAGGAAGTGGAAAAATGGCTACGTGTTTTGACAAAATGTTTCCATACACCACATAAAAATGACATAATTTCTTTGCTCTGTGCATATAGAAAAATTAAAATTATTTCATTTTGTTTCTAATCAAAAGTTTGTTAAAGTTTTTCCGAATATTATAATTTAGTGCATCGATTTTGTTTAAAGTGAAAATATTGGCCATATGATTTTGTATCCTTTGCTGAAAATTTTATAATTGATGTTGGAAAAAATGGCTAAGGAAAAATCATTGTACATAAAATATGGGTGGGTGGTGAAAAATGAAAAATAAAATCGACTTATGAAGGATATTTTAGCAGTTTTTTGCCATGTTTTTCCAATAACATGTAAATAAAAGAATAAAAAAAAATCATTTTTGTTAATTATTTTTAAGTGGATCAATCGCGTTCGAAATAGTAAAATGTTCATACAAAAATTATAATTTTAAAAATGTACGAATAAAACAAAGCAAAACAATTATATCGCGTTCGTGCTGCACACACATAGCAGCAGCAGTAGCTCCTCTTCTGTATATATATTTTACAGAAAAGAAAAGTGCGAATTTAAACAAGAAAATTTTTATATGAAATTTTCTTTGCTTATCGATTAAAATATAATATCAATTTTTTCCAAGTGTTTTTTGTAAATAATCAAAAAGTTTCATTATATATGTACAAGCGTCGATATAGTTAATTGTGCGAAAGGTGAAGTATTTTATGGAAAATTTATGAAAATGCATACGAAATGCATACTATAAGTATGATGGTCAGTCGAATTATTATGGTAAATGGAAAATTTGTTGCACTACGATGATGATATATTATCTGTTGCTAAGTGAATATTTATTTTTTATTATTCTGTATAAACTGTAGTGTTTAATAGAAAATAAGCATAAGCATAAAAATAGTAGAAAAATGTGGAACATATTATTGTGACGGATATTTATACAATATTTATGTTAACATATAAAGAGAAAGTAGAAAATTTTCTATTATTTATGCAAATAAATTATGGAACCAAGAGACTATTATCATGGCGGACCACCATCATCTTCTATGCGAGAATTTGTGACAAATTCAGAGGCACAATTAAACTCAGGAAACTATGTAAATATTGTGCCAATACCAGTAGGTGTTCAATATCATCATCGACGAAAATATTCGCCTCCAGTTCGTCATGAATATCAGTAAGTTATCATACATTTTCAGAATTATTTCTATTTTTAATTATTCATTATGTATTCAATTCAAATCATTAAAACTATGTATTAATAATTTAGATCAAGAATATTTTATGCTGGTGAATATGTGCCACGTGATAGATATCGCGATGAATTCTATCCCATTGCATCTACACCAGTGCCATTATCGGATACAGAATCAATACGAAGTAACCTAGTTGTATCTCCACCGCCAAATGTATCATCTCTTATGTATACGGTACAAAGAGTTGTAACAACTTCACAATTTCAAACGGCCACTTCACATGCACAAAACAATCCGAATGGTGGTTCCGGTGAAAATACCATTTTTCGCAATGACATGATAGAATATGCACCGAAGTCAAACGTTGCCGTTGGAAATACAAATAATTTTCGTAGTGACATAGAAACCACCGCATCCGCATCCTCAAACGGTTCCAGTGGTCAAAGTCATTTTCGTAATGACATAGAAAATACATCAAATGGTGCCGCTGGTGGAAATAATACTTCTTATCGAAATGACATAGAATTTACCCCGAAATCAAGTCGCAACACTGCAGCGGGAAATAGTCTTTTTCGTAATGACATTGAATATGCACCCGAATCAAGTGGCTCTGGTCGAAATAATATTTTTCGTCATGACATAGAATGTTCGCAGCAAAAATCAATAGGTCCCGCAAGAAATAATATTTTTCGTAATGACATAGAATACACACCGAAGTCAAACGGTTCTAGTCGAAATAATGTTTACCGCAATGACATAGAATGTACACCAAAATCAACGGGCCAAAATCGAAATAATCTCTTTCGTCATGACATAGATCAATATGCACCGAAACCAGCTGGTGTCGGGGGAGCAAATAATGTCTACCGTCAGGACATTGAATATTCACCAAAGACAACTGAAGGCAATAATCTCTTTCGTAATGACGTAGAATATGCACAAAAACAAAACGGTTCTGGTGGCAATAATGTTTACCGTAATGACATTATAGAGTATACAACCAAGTCTAGTGTGTCAGCAGCTACAGCTGGTGGAAATAACATATTTCGTCATAGCATCATAGAGTATTCTTCACCGAAATCAAATAACAATGGTGCCAATAATGGTGCCAACGGTGGAAATAATAATAATTTTCGTAATAACATCGTAGAAACGCAAAAATCGAATGGAAATATTTTTCGCAATGACGTAGAATACGCACCAAAATCAAATAGTTCCGGCGGAAATAATATCTTGCGAAATGAAATTGTCGAATATTCATCAAATTCTGGTTCAAATAGTGTTGCCGGTGGAAATAACATTATTCGTCATGACATTGAATATATTGGAGGAATACAGAATTCTGCAGGTAATTATAGCTTATTTCATAATTTTTTTTTAAACCTCTGTAATCTATAATAATAATAATAGTAATCATTATCGTGTCTTTTTCTCCGAACCATTTTACCGTTTTTGTTTTTACTATTCTGAAAGAACTGAAAGCCCCTCTTTTAAAGAAGGCAAAACCAAAGGGAGGGCTATGAACCAAAAACCTTAGAATTAAAATTGAAGCATTTGTCAAGAGCAATACCTTCTATTTGACACCACACAATAATAATAATAATTTGCCACTACAACCCACAAGGGTCTTGGGCTAAACCATTATCACTGTTTAATCTGATAACTATAGGTTCTTTCATGACAAACCGTTTTTTATGTGGAATGTTGTCAGCATGTCGCACCGGTATATTGTTGTATAGTAATCAGTGAGTGGGTTTTTACACTATATGAGGAACACTATCAGTTGGTATCACATAGGCGGACAACGGCTTTAAGTGACTTCCGGGCCACTGCTAATTGACACCACACAAGCTCAAGCTCTATATATATTTATATTTCTTTATTATTCATACAAACTTTAAACATTAAATTCCAGATTTTTTTAATTCATTCACCCTTTTCTTTTGAATAGGCAGGGCATCAAAATATTACATTTTTAAACATTTGCATTAAAAAAAAATTTGTATTAACCCTCTAACCCTCTCTTAGGAGGAGGGGTCTCAATTCTGCTGTACCGGTAAGCTAGATATTATCCAAAAAATCCATATATCTAAGTATATGGAGTTTGTATGAAAATAGTATGAGCCTAAATAATAAAAATAATTTGCCACTACAACCCGATGAAGGTCTTGGGCTAAACCATTATCACTGTTTAATCTGATTACTAGGTTCTTTTGTGACACACAGTTTTTTATGTGGAATGTTGTCCGCATGTCACACCGGTATATTGTTTATTAGTAATCAATGAGTAGGTTTTTACACTATATGAGGAACCCTATCAGTTGGTATCATATAGGCCGATAACGGCTTTAAGTGATTTCCGGGCCACTCCAATCACTTTGTAATAAACACCTGCGAATGAAAGGTGATAGCTCAGCTGTGAATTTTTTTTGGTCCTACCGAGCCTCGAATCCACCACCTCTGGATTACAGAGCCGTGACATTATCCACTGCTCCATATTGGCTACCCTTAATTTAGGTCAAAATAGTCAAATTTCCGGGGCTATGATTTGTTTCCGTTTTATGAGTTAAGAAAACTAAAAACAAGTCCGTCCGTCCGTCCGTCAGCACATTATCAGACACAAGAAAGTTTAACATCAATCGAGAGATTTGGACAATTTTTAGTTAGGGTAAGTTATTTTAGTGGTCCAATACTCTGTGATTAAAGGAATATAGATCAAAGATGAAGGGGGGCTCCCATACTATTTTTTTTTTCTAAAAATTATCAAAAAATATACATCCTCTATGTTTTTTACCAGTAAACGGACACATTTTGGTGAGGGTATGTTTTTAGTCGTCCGGCTAAGTTTTTATTAGTCCTTGAATCTGGTATTGTATTTGAGGTTTCTAGGTCAAAAGGAAAATCTTTTCTAAAATAATAAATTTCGTTGATGAAAAAAATCAAAAAACAAATTTTTTTTTTAATTCTTAAATATATGAGCATATAGAGAAAATGGGTGGGTTTTGTGTCTAAAGGACGAGGGGCCTTCCATCTTATTTTTTGATGTTGCAAATATCTAATAGTTTTCATATTTTGTTCAAAAATAGAGAAAATTTTGGTTTGTGTCAGTTTTTAAAGGTTAACAGGTAGTTGTCGGCAGACGGCAACTATATATTTTTGTAGATCAGTGGGGTGGGTTTTACACTATATATGAGGAATATTATTTGTTGGTATCGTATAGGCGGGCCAACGGCTTTAAGTAACTTCCGAACTACTTCATGCTGATTATATAGCTCGAGGAATTGAATATATAGTTCATATTCTTGAAACGACAAGAAAATAAACATTTTTTAATTTAATTAAATAAAACTGTTAAGCTCGTTAAAAAGACTAACTATTTTATTATAAAGAAATATCAATTACTATAAAGCTCTACGAATAATTTTCCAAAAATTAATTACAGGATCTAACAGAAGTACAAATTATCAATCACATGTCTCTACAAATTTAAATGATTCGGCAATATCAACGAATTTGAGCAATCATATAAGTACAATTTCGACAAATTACCCAAATAATATTTCATCATCATCATCAGCTGCATCATCAGCATCAGCATCATCAGCAGCAACTAGACATCTACAGAATGTAAGTGCCGAATTGTTGACGATAATTGAGTTTATTTTTTAGCACCATATTGATCAATTTTCTTCGTAATTTTTTCAGGTGATACCAACGTGTGTATACTTAATGTCAAAAATAGCTGTACATATGGAAATAGAGGGGACGGCTCAATGTCCTGCACAAGTAATGTTAGCTGCCGCTTTGGGATGTGAGGAGTTAGGAATAGCCAATAAATTATTAGCACAAAGCGTTTTCGGGCTATGGATGACCAGCCCGTTGTTAGAAATTCAACTTAAACCACACAATAGACCGTATGAGGTTAGAACGTCATGGGCAAAATTATTAGATAAATACAGTCACGGAGATGAGATAGAAAAGAAACTGGACGATCCAATAATAGGACTCAAGAGAAGTGTTTACTTTTCTAAAAAAGATGAGGAAAAGATAAAGTTTGTTTTTAATTTAATCAACAAATTTTAAACTTTTTTTAATTTTATTGCTTTTTTCAGAGATCCAAGAATAATCGAACTGTTGTACGAAGAAGCTAGACACAATGTTTTATCCGGTCGTTATATTATGGAACCGGCTCATTCGATAATGCTTGGCGGAATACAGGCAAAAGTAGAGCTGGGTCCGTACAATGTTAACTCGCATACGATTAGTTATTTTAGAGAAGTTCAATCACGATTTCTACCGGCTCATGTAGCCAAAAATTCCAGTTGGTCATGGTTGCCGATAAGTAGAAAAACATCAGCAGAAGTAAGACTTTTAGAACAATATAAGAGAGTACCGACCACGGCGACCACTAGAAAATTAATGCGTAAATATTTAGAATTCTGTTGGGCTCTTCCCTTCTATGGGTAAGTTTTTTTTCTTCAAAATCTCTCATTTTCATAGTTAAAATTATAAATTTATTTTTTTAGTGCTGCATTTTTCCACGGACAAGTGGAACAACCGGTCCGAGGACTCATGAGCTTAGTTAGTCACAAAGACATACCTGTATTGATTGCAATAAACGAAAAGGGTCTATTCATTATTGATCATTACGAAAGCGTAAGCTGAAATAGTTTATAAATTACTCAACATAGAAATATTTTTTTTCATTTTTATAGACTTTACTTCTTGGTCTAAGATATGGGGATTTATCATGGGATTTTGCAAAACCTAGCGTAATTGACGATCCAGACTGTTTGCCTTGTATTTTTATTCAGGTAAGTTGAGTATTACAATTTTAAAGGTGGCTACTAAATAGAACTGTATAAACATACATTGTTCAATGTACAAGTATAAGTACAGTACCAATATGAAATTTTTCAAGTATAAATATAATTATCTGATATTTATACTTAAAGGTTCTGAAGGAAGTTGTTTAGAGAAAAAATAGAAAGTTCTTAGTCAGGTATCCTCACAAGATTTATTCCAGAAAAAAACGAGTTACAAGGTTACTTTTATATATTTGATGATGCAGAACCAAACGAATAAGAAGTTTGTTCCTATATATTTAGGTTCAGGAGGAAGTTCAAAGAATAAATAGTGAGTTCCATAGTCAGGTGTCCTCACAAGATTTAATCCAGAAAAAAACGAGTTACAAGGTTACTTTTATATGTTTGATGATGCAGAACCAAACGAGTAAGAAGTTTGTTCCTATATATTTAGGTTCAGGAGGAAGTTCAAAGAATAAATAGTGAGTTTTATAGTCAGGTGTCCTCACAACATTTATTCCAGAAAAAAACGAGTTACAAGGTTACCCTGTTGCGAAAATTGTACATTTTGAACTACTTTCTAAGTACATACATAAAAGTAGGCAAAGTACTTTAAAAGTAC
>JANSTW010065542.1:0-10793 GCA_027564275.1 Diadocidia ferruginosa | reverse complement strand
ATGGTTTGCGCACAGGACAAAATTGCGTACTATAAAAATAGGAGCGATAAAAAATCGCTCCTATTTTTTGACAGTTGCCGCATCCCAAGAAACAAATTTTAACCCAGTTTAACCGAATTCGGTTAAAATTTAGTTATTTTTTGCGTAAATTTTTAGTTAATTTAACCCAAAGTGGGGCAGATTTTACTATGGCGCTGTTCTATAATTTAACTTAAAATTTAGTAATTTTATATACTAAATTTCACTATACGCGCAAAAAAGTAGTACCGGAAGTAGTTTATTTACGAGTACGACGCTGACAAAGAAAATTTATAATTATAAATTTTCTTTGACGCTGATGTAGACCATATTTGAATTGACGAATAATTAATTAAAAATTTCGAAAATAAAAAAAATAGCTTCGTAGCTGTTTTGAATAAAGATTATATTTTGTTTTTCCACTTAAATAACTAGTATCAGATAAGTATTTACAAAAAAATTGAACCTAAAAATCGCGATTTTCTAAATTTTATGATATTACCTCGCCTTAATAAATATTAATAAAGATAACTCTTTCTATTTTTTTTTTCTAGTTTTTTTCATGATCTTTTAAAAAGATATGTAAAACCGTTCCTTAATACGCCGACGCTGTCGATATTGCAGAGTTATGCCAATATTGCATGAGAACAAAATACTTTTATACTTGGCATTGTACACGCATTAAACTAGAGCAACTAGTTGCTCAAATCTGACACATCCATTTAAAAAATTGCTCAAAATCAAATTGTGTTACAAAAAGAAAATTTTCTAAAACATTTTGTCGGAAAAATGGAAAATTCTCACGAAAATCACAAGAAAAAACATACGAAAAAGGATAAAAATGATTTTAAATTTAAATTTCTGGACATTACAAACATTGATTCATTGAAGAAAACGGAAATATTCGACTATATCGTCAAGTTGCACGAGCTGCTCAAGAGTCAAAGTAAAAAGTTGAAAAAATACAAGGAAAAATTGCGGAAAAAGGTACACAAACCTCATTAATGATATATTTTATAAGAAAAATTAATATTTAATTTACTAGAAAAAAGAAAAACATAAACGCAATGATGCGGAAAATGAAGTGGATGAAAAGGTGACTGCCGTGAAAAAGCTGAAAAACAATACCCAGGAATTAAGTTCGTCGTCTCGAAAAAATCAGGAAAAATCTGTTGAAGGTTGGAAGTTTTGTTTTCTTAATTTGATTTTCAAATTAAAATATTCTATTTATAGACACAAAAAAGGAAGACGACAACGTAGAAGGTGACAAGGCAGCACACAAAACGCAACCATTAAGTTTAGTCGATGAAATTAAAGAAGCCGCTGAAAATGCACAAAGTCAAGCCGGATTTGTTTATGAACCAACATCTGGACTATTTTATGACAGTAAAACTGGATATTATTACAATGCTGTAAAGTCTTTCGATAAAAGTTTGAAATGCAAAGGATTAACTAGTTTTTATAATTTTAGGAACACGGTCTCTACTATGATGGCAACAATGGTTGCTACTACAAATATAACGTTGAAGAGAATAAATTTGAATTTCATTCTCAGGTTTATGTTGAAGAGCCCAAAGAAGAGTGTGCTAAAAAGGTCCTTTTTGTCACCACAATAATACGCACTGACCATTTTTTCTTTTATTCCCTTTTCACAACTATCAAAAGTTCATCTTATAATTATTCTTTTCCCATTAAATTGCATTTCTTTTTTATTTTCTTTAAAGAAAAAGCGATAAACATTAATACTGTCTCCAATTTTCCCTCCAGGTTAATGAAAATTATAATAATATTGATTGTCTGTGGGAACAATTTTCACAACTCGATCTAAATATCAAAATAAATCGATCAAATGCATTAGGTATGTTTAATTGATTTGATCAAAGATGAAAAACGCGGATTTTTCTTTTGTTTACAGGCGTCTGTTGAACACACAAACGAAGACCATACGGACAATGCCAAACGGAAATCTTCGAAAAAAGTTATTTACGTTAATTCGTCATCGTCGTCTAGTAGTTGTTATGAAGACGATTATTCATCGAATTCGTCTAGCGATAGGTATGACGAACGGCACAGAAGACGTAGAAAAATTAGGAAAAAGACAAAAAACGTTAAGAAAATTTCACGTAAGCGTAAAATGATGCTTGACAAAGAAGATGGTGAACTGAGTTGTAGTGACGAAGCCGATGCAAACGTTGAGAAATATCCAAAAATTGATGAAGTATCCCAGTCAGACACTACCCACAAATATGAAGGTTTGCCCTGATAGGATCAAATATTTAATTTAAAACTAATTCAGAAAATTTCGCGTTTTTCAAAAAAATTCAATTTAAAGTAGTTTGCATTTTTGGTGTGGTTTTTAATTTTTTTTTAAATGTTAAATGGAAATATTTTATTTTTAAGTTTTTGGTTTTATTCTTATATTTTTTTTTTTTTCGTTTTAAAAATTTCCAATTTTCATTTTTTTA
Source organism: Diadocidia ferruginosa (assembly GCA_027564275.1). NCBI lineage: Eukaryota > Metazoa > Arthropoda > Insecta > Diptera > Diadocidiidae > Diadocidia > Diadocidia ferruginosa. Next base: position 8,310 of record JANSTW010065542.1, on the reverse strand, counting down.
TAGCAATTAGTACAATATGTTCATTTTGAGCGATAATACCAAATTTTACTATATTTTTTAGGAGAAAACTTATTAATAAGTTCCATTTGACTGCTTTATGAATTTCAATACTTTTGTAACGATTTTCGAAGGATTCCTATGGAAATTTGGTCTTAAAATATACTTAATCTACCATTATGTCCTTAAAAGACATTTAAGGCTTTCAAGGCTTCTTAGTCTTATGGATTTTAGACTTCCTAAAAGATTTCCATTGAAAGTTTTTCTAAGATTTTCAAGACATAAGGATTCCAAGAGATAACAGACTTTCAAATAAAAATGGACTAAGATTTTCAAGATAAATAATTTCAATGAAAATTTCTTTAAGACTTCAAATACTTTCCAGACTGTTTCGACTCATAAAAAAACATCCCAAGAAATTTTCCTTAACACTTCAAGACTTCCATAGGAATTTTCCAAAAACTTCCAAGTCTTGCCACGGGAAATTTCCAAAAACTGCCAAGACTTCTGTATTACTTCCAAAGCAAATTTCCCTATAATGTCCAAAAGACTTCCAGGGCTTCCATAAGAATATCAAGACTTAAGATTTCTACAATCCATATGACTTTCAAGGACTTCCAAAAGACAAACATCCACAATTTCCATATGACTTCCAAAGGAAATTTCATTCTAAACTTCCATAAAAGCTTCCAAGTATTCCAAGACTTCCATAGCCACTAAGACTTCAAAACGGCAATTTTTAATAATTGCAGTCTAGCTGGTCTTACTGGACTTGCCAACCAAACAACCAACCAAGATTTTAAAGAAATATAGGATTGCGTCGGTTCGACTTCCAAAGGAAATTTTTCTAAGACTTCTATAATGACTTCCATCACTTTCAGAAATCTTTCAAGACTTCCAAAAGTCCATGCAACTTTCAAAAAAACTTCCCTAAGACTTCCAAAATGTTTTTAAAAGATCGCTATAAGACTTCCGTAATACTTCCAAAAGACATCCATGTCTTTCATAGAACTTTCAAGACTTCGAAAACTCTTCCATATAACTTTCAAAGGAAAGTTACCTAAGACTTCCAAAGGAAATTTCCCAAAAACCTTCATGACTTCCAAGGAAATTCTCCTAAGTCAAGAAAATTTTCCAGAGACTTTCAAGACTTCTATCACAAGACTTCCAATATACTTTTAACTACTCCATAAGACTTCGGAAATACTTCCAAAAAACTTCAATGACTTTCATAGAACTTTCAAGACTTCCAAAGGAAATTTTCCTAAAACTTTCATGGTTTCCATGGACATTTTTCTAAGACTTCTAAAATCAGACGTCAAATTCAACTTAGACTTTTATGACTTCCAAAGGAAATTTTCCTAATAATTTGAAAAGACTTCCATATCACTTTCATTAGACTTTCAAGACTGAGAAAGAAAATGTTCCTAATAATTTAAAAATATTTCCATCACTTTTATAAGACTTTCAAAAGTCTTCCATATGACTTTCATAGGAAATTTCCCTAAAACTTTAACGTTTAAAAGATATCCATATACAAGGAAATTTATCGTTTTCGAAAGTAATTTAAATAAAATACTGAAAAATTCGGCTATTGGAATCAAAATGAACAGCTGCGTATTAAACTATTAGCAAATTGCGCCAATTTAAATAATAAATTTTGCAGATATTGCAAGAAAATATCCACCATCGTTGAGATTGTTTGTGCAAGAGACAAATTTGGCGAAATTAAAAATTGGTGAACTATTTCTAATAACATTTAAGGGTGGCACATTGGGTCGTGAGGGCAGCCATGACGTCATCATACCGGATATTAATGTTTCAAAGGTAAGACAATTTAATAAATTATGATCGTAAATTGGTTTTAATTATGTTTTTGTCCCAGTACCATCTCAAATTCACGTACAATGAAGAATTGTCGCAATACGAATGCATCGATTTGGGCTCCCGAAACGGCACAATTTTAAATGGCAAACGTATGTCAAATGCGAAACAAGAAAGTGAATCGTTTCCGATTCTGCATGGCACTTCGATTCAACTATCCCAAACGAAATTAATTTGTCACATACATGACGGTCACATAACATGCAATGAATGCGAACCGGGTCTAAATGTCCCATCAAGCGGTTCGGTCGATTCGGCTGGGCAGGTCGATCAACAAGCTGCTGCATTAACCCACAAACAAGTACTAAAAACAATTAAAAAACGTTATGGATTAGCCGATGAGAGTAAATTTATCTTGAGAAAATAGTATTTTCCAAAATTTCTAGCATTTCTCTTTTTTAGAGTATCTAATTCAACAAAGTACGACAAATGATCGGGCGGCCCAACGACGTAAGCAGCATGGCAGTTCGGATGGCAATGAAAAAACGGTGGTCGCTTCAGTTGAAACGTAAAATAAAATTTTTATTTACTTCAAAAGAACAATTTTCATTTAATTCTAATTCACAGATCAATAGCAACGGAAAACAAAGGTTTTAAAATGTTATCGAAACTTGGATGGTCACAGGGACAAACATTAGGCAAAAATAATACGGGGCTTTTGGAACCGGTAATAATTAATAGTTGGAATTTCAATCAAAATTTAACATTTCTTCTCTGCCGATAGATTCCTTTACTAACGAACGAAGGACGCAAAGGTTTGGGTAGTGATGGGATGTCATTAGCTACGACCGAAGTGCCTCGTGCCAATAAGAAATCTAGCGAACGAATTAAAAGTTTACAAATTACACAGGAACGATACAATAAAAGTAGCTCAATGTCGGTTCAAGACGCATTTAGTTTAGTTGATGATGTGGAGGAGGAGGATGATTTTCAGAAGAAGGTGTAGGACAAAATAATTATGACTGAATTTAATTTATTGAAGCATATTAGTTATAATTTTAATAAAATTTTCAATAATTGTACATATTTTCTTTTTATTAAGACCAAAACAGAATGAATAAAAAGTTCGACTCCAAATTACTATTTTACAGCGATTCCATGACTATCAAACAATTTTCAAGCCAATTTCGAATCGATTCTAATTTATTTTTGTACCGAAGAAAGTTTTTATGATAAAGAATCGAATTAGAACCGGGTTTAAATGGTTTAAAAATAGTCATGGAAACTCCGTAATAGCCTAAAATAGAAATGATCGTGGAAACTCGATTATTGGCGCGATAGTTTCTAAATTCAGATTTTTTTTTTAATTCTGAAAATGACAAGAAATTCTTAAAAATATTCAGAAATTCTAAAACATTTCCAGAAATTCTGAAAAATATCAAGAAATTTCAGGACATTTAATAAAATTCTGTAAAATGTCAAGAAATTCTAAAATTTTTGAGAAAAATATCAAGAAATTTTGTTTTTTTTTTAAGAATTTATAAAAATTCTCAAAAATTTGTTAAAGTTTCAAGAAATTCTGAACAATTTCAAGGGATTCTGAACAACATTTTTAAGAAATTCTGAAAAATGTTTAAGAAATTCTGCTTTTTTTAGAAATTCTCGGAAATTTAAAAATTTATGAAATTCTGAAAGATTTTAAGAAATTCTGACTTTTTTAGTAAATCTAAAAAACTATAAAAATTCTCAAAAATTTTAAGAAATTCTGGAAAATGTTAGGAAATTCTAAAAAACAATCAAGAGATTCTGAACAAAATTAATAGAAATTTTGAAAAATATCAAGAAATTCCGGGATGTTGAAAAAAATTCTGATTTTTTTTAAGAAATTCTGGAAAATGACGAACGAAATGTCAGAAAATTCTAAACAATTTAAGAAAAATGTTTCAGGAAATCCAGGAAAAATTCAAGAATTTTTTATATTTTTTTAAGAATTTCTGGAAAATCTGAAAAATTTCAAGAGATTCTGAACAACATTACTAGACATTTTAAAGAAATTCTAAAAATTTCAAGAAAATAATTAAGACATTCTGGAAAATGTCCGAAAAAATTAATATAATCAAATTTTTTTAGTAATTCAGGAAAATTTTAAGAAATTCAGACAAAAATTTGGGAAATTTAAAGATACTCTGAATTTTTTTTAAGAAAATCTGGAAAATTTCAAAACAATTCTAAAAATGTCAAAAAAAATAATCAAGAAAATCTGGAAAATTTATGAAATTCTGATTTTTTTTAGAAATTCTGGAAAATGTCAAGAAATTTCAAAAAATTCTTAAGAATTACAAATTCTGAAAAAATTAAGAAATTCTGGAAAATTTAAGAAATTCTGATTTTGATTATAAAAAAGTATAACAGTTTCTAAAAATTCTGGAAAATGTTAAGAAATTTTGAAATATTTCAAGAGATTCTGAACGAAATTACTAGAAATTTTGAAAAATATCAAGAAATTCCGAGAAATTAAAAAAAAAATCTAGAAAATGTCAAGAAATTCTAAAAAATATCAAGAAATCCTGGAAAAATAAAAAAAATGATTTTTTTAAGAATTTCTGGAAAATTCTAAAAAAAACTTTTGCAAAGTTTCAAGAAATTCTGAAAAATTCTAAAAAACTTTTGCAAAGTTTCAAGAAATTCTGAAAAATTTCAAGAGATTCTGATTTTTGTTAGAAATATTTCAATTTTAAATTCTGATTTTTGTTAGAAATTCTCAAAAATTTCAATTTTAAATTCTGATTTTTTTAGAAATTCTGGAAATTGTCTAGAAAATTTAAAGAAATTCTGGAAAATGTCAAGAAATTATGGAAAATGGTAAGAAATTTTGGAAAATTTTAAGAGATTTAGGACGAATGTACTAGAAATTTAAAAAAATATCAAGAAATTTCCGGAAATTTTAGAAATTCTGAAAATGTTAATGAAATTTTGGAAAATTAAAAAAAAACAATTTTTTTAAATTGTGGAAGATTTCAAGAAAAATATGAAGAAATTCTGCAAATTTAAGAAGTTCTGGAAATGTCAAGAAAAATATTAAGAAATTTTGAAAAAATTAAGAAATTTTGATTTTTTTAGAAAATCTAAAAAAATATAAAAATATAAAGAAATTCTGGAAAATCTTAAGAAGTTTTGGAAAATTACAATTGATGCTGATGAAATTTAGTATCAAGAATTTAAAAGAAATTCTGAATTTTTTTTAAGAAATTTTGAAAAATTCCAAAAGATTCTTTACGAAATTACTAGAAATTTTAAAAAATATCAAGAAATTTATAGAAATTCTGAAAATTTAAAAAAAATTTGGAAAATTCCAAGAAAAATATCAGGAAATTCTGAAAAATTTAGGATTTTTTTTAGAAAATCTAAAAAATTATAAAAATTCTTAAATAAATTAAGAAATTCTGGAAAATGTCAAGAAATTCTGAAAAATTTGAAAAAATTCTGGAAAATAATTTTTAAGAAATTCTGAAAATTAATAAGTTTTGAAAAATTATACTAGAAATTTTGAAAAATTTCAGGAAAGTTTCTTTAAGTAATTCTGATATTTACTAGATATTTAAAATAAAAATCAAAAAAATATTTAAGAAAGTCAATGGTGGATCTGGAGATATGCGCAGACGGCATTCTTGTTATAAGTTATAGAAAACATAAATTTTAAAATATAACAAAATTTATTTTTATTTAAAAGAAAACTTATACTAATTTCATTCGAATTTAAAAAAAAAACTGACAACAAATAAAAATAAACAAAACAATTAAAAAAGACTAGCCTAATATTCACTATCCGAGAGGTCACCCTCATCGGATACAGAATCCGCTGTTATTTCTGCATAGTCGCGTTCCAGAGCGGCCAAGTCTTCGCGAGCTTCGGAAAATTCTCCCTCTTCCATACCTTCGCCCACATACCAATGGACAAATGCTCGTTTTCGATACATTAAATCGAATTTATAATTTAGTTGTGACCAGGCTTCAACAATGGCCGTAGAATTCGATAACATGCATACAGCACGAGGTGTTTTGGCCAAATCACCGTCCGGTACGCATTTTGGAACTTCTGCATTGATGCCGATTTTAAATCCAGTCGGACACCAATCTACAAACGTAATGGACCGCTTCGATTTTATCGTAGATATTGCCACGTTTATGTCTTTAGGTGTGACATCACCACGATAAAGCATACAACATGCCATAAACTTTCCTTTACGAGGATCACATTTCACCATCATATTAGCCGGTTCGAAACAAGCATTTGTTATATCGGCAATTGAACAATTTTCATGGAATGATTTGTGTCTATTTACCAGTGGTGCGTATGCAGATAGTGGAAAATGAATTCGTGGAAATGGGACTAGATTGGTTTGAAATTCATTTAAATCCACATTCATTGAACCTTGAAAACGTAACGATGTCGTCACACTTGACACTACTTGTGCGACCAATCTATTTAAGTTACGATAGTCTGGTCGAGATATATCTAAATGGGACATACAAATATCATACAGTGCTTCGTTATCTAATAAAAATGCACAATCCGAAAAATCTAGGGTTCCATGAGTGGTTAGCACCGAATTATATGGCTCTACAACGGCTGTTGATATTTTCGGTGCCGGATAAATTGCAAATTGTAATTTACACTTCTTTGAAAATTCGAAAGCAATACGCTCCATCAACAACGAAGTAAAACCAGATCCAGTTCCACCGCCATATGAATTAAATATTAAAAATCCTTGCAGTCCGTCACATTGTTCGGATAACTTTTGTATTTGATTCATTACTTTTTCGATCATTTGCTTGCCTACCGTATAGTGACCACGAGCGTAATTATTGGCTGCATCTTCTTTGCCGGTCAACAGCATTTGTGGATGATACAGAGTTCGATGTGGGCCATTTCGTATGTCCTCAATGACTGTTGGTTCTAGGTCCACGAAAATACTCAACGGAACATGTTTACTTGATTCGGATTCAGCAAAAAATGTCGTGGTATTTTCATCAAATTTTGCCGTTTCTGATAGAGTACCATCTGCATTAATGCCATGTTCTAGACAATACAGTTCCCAACATGCATCCCCAATTTGTACGCCGGCTTGGCCAATTTGAATTGAAATTACTTCACGCTAAAAAAATTGTTTTTAAATTAGCTTTGTTGAAACACATAGGTAAATTTTTCGAAATATTTTTATTTTTTATTAAGCCTGCGGTCCTCTTTAGAATATGAAAAGACCGCAGGCTCAATAAAAATAGTTGAAGAATATTTTTTATTAAATCGAGAAAATATTTACAATAGCAAATTGAAAGAAATTTCGCGCCCTTTTACAGAGAATAATAGCGTAACTATATAAAATAAAGCTTCGCTTCACCATCTTGTACTATATTTGCTTTTATGTAATAATTTTATTTTAAGGAATATATGATTTAAATTAATATAAAATATATTTTAAAATATTTATAGACTTACCACCATGTTTATATATGCTCCTTATTTTTTTAATATAGCTAGAGGACGTTTATTATTTATATTTAATTTCCTTATAAAAATGTATCGCACAATAAAATGTAAGCAGCTTCCACGTTCCACGATATACTATTGTAAAATAAATTAAATATTTTTTTTTTAATTTACCGTAATATTATTTGTATACTTATAATGGTACAAATACAATTAATTATAGGTACTATAATTATATTATGTGTCCTGTACTCTAAGGCAAGGGAACATAGGCCCATATAGGGACCGAAATTTACATTTTTCTATTTGATGGTTTTTATATTTCATCAGTATGGTTTATTATTTTTAAATAATAAATTAAATAAAGTTGAAAAAAATCGAAATTCAAACTCACGATCTTTGGGACATATTATATATTATTATTTATTATATATCTATATATATATAAAAATGAATGTTTGTATGTATACAATATATATGTTTGTTAGTGACTTATAGACGCCTAAAATGTCTATTGGATTTTGCAAAAATTTTCAGGTACTAATTTTTTAGACCACTTTCCGGTAAATTTTTTCTTTTAAAAAAACCCATACACTAAAAAAAAATTAGACCGATATCTCAAATAATGACGTCACAAAAATTAAAATAGTAAAAAAATTAAAAACTTCCTGCGGGGTACCCTTATTATTTCTCAATTTTGACTTTTTGAAATGTTTTTGAGATTTTTGAAAAAAAATTGATACAACAATGTTAAGCACAAAATTCTATGTTCTAGATGTATAATAATTCATATTTCTCTATCATAAATATTATGGGCGCTATAGGATACTATTGTTTTAATTATTATTTATAAAAATTGATCTTTGTATGCATGATTATATTCAAATTTTCAGGATCTAATTTTTTAGACCAGGAGAGTAATTTTGTAAAGTGTTATTCCGATCGGTTACACTATTGGGTACCTTTAGTACAAAAGAGCATCATCATCATCGTGTCTTTTA
>JANSTW010065531.1:0-10793 GCA_027564275.1 Diadocidia ferruginosa | reverse complement strand
TTGATGGAAAAAATGAATAAATTAAACTGATTTCTATAGCAATCGTAGTCTTTTTACATCCCCTAACGATTCCCTAAAAAATTCCTGGGATACTAAAATAGTCAGAAAACAGACCAAAAAAAAAAAAGTGGACTATACATGGGGATTTAAAAAAAAATCATAAAATAAAATTTTCTTTATTTTAATTTCTAAAGTTTTTGAGTTCTCTTACAATTTCTTGAAGATTTAGATATCGTAATTATTGTTAATACTAATTGATTTTTTTTTGTACGAAAATCATAATTTTAATAGACAAAATTGTATGTAAGCTCATCAGCCATACTGATGATGAGACGTTGGTTCCGAAATATTTTGTTGTGCTAGACCGAGAAAAGATATATGCTTTACTCTATAGCCGGTTTTTTAGTGAGAATAATTTTGTTTCGAATTAGACAAAATTGTAGATACATTTTTTATATTTTGAAAATTTAAACTTAAAAATAAATATATTGCGTTAAAGAAATACATTCTGATTCATAAGCACACATTATGTTAATTATATATAATATTACCTAATGTATATATTTTAAGCCGGTAATTGTAATTTAAAACTTTTAATAATCAATTTTTAATTATAATTATACCTATATATTTCTTTACGGAATTTTAATTACAAAAAAAATAAAATATGAGACTTGAAATACGCATTTTTGATGAAACATACTTTTGTATGCGCATTATATGTTTAATAAAATATCATTTTTTTGTTGTTGGTGAAAAATATAATTTCATAAACAGCTTTGCATTAAATAAATTAAAGTTAAACAGAAAAAAAAAATATTTAAAATTTAATGCGTGCGTGCACGCGCATCTTAAATTACACGCAACTAAGCTTTAAGGTAATTTTAAAAATGAAATAATTTAAAAACGAAATTAAATTAAAATAAATCATTTTTGGTGTTGTATTTACAATATATGCGAGCGGAAAGACAGTTTTTTTTTGTAATTTTGTTTATAATTTTTTTGTCGTTGTCTCTTTGCGCATAAATTTTAAATTATATATCGCCATCGTTTTGCAGTATAAGTAGGTTTTTAATTTATTTAATATAATAAAAATAAGGTTCGATGAATTGAAGTCTTAAATGCAGTTTTTTCTGGGCAGAAAAAAAGGTATTTTTGCGTGTAAAAAACCAAAACATTTTTATGTACATAAACTTTTTTCATATACCAAAACTTGATGACCTTAGTTTTTATAATATTAAAAAATATTATGCTTGGTTTCATTTTCACAGTCTACATATTTATAACATTAAGAGGTATTTTAACGTATTTAACTATATAATATTTTACTTATATACGGTGTACACTAAGACGTGTACTTTATCAAAAACAAAATAAATAACAAAAATACCTTTATTAAAAAAATATATAATATGCACCATAAATTGAGGCCCGGATATTAAATGTTTGAGAACTTTTTAAATTAAAAAATGCTTGCACTTAATTTAAGTGTTCAAAAATATATATGATTTTTTTAAGGCTCCTTATTGTATGATGAAAATTTAGTGTTTTCACACACTTTTGGATGTAATGTTTAATTTATAAAAATTAATTAATTTATGAATGTTTTTTTGATTTTAATCGTACACACTCATTTAAAGAAACCATTTTATAACCTACGTTTTTTATTTTTTTTCATATAACCCAGTGAATATTCTATAAATTTACAAAATTTCGCTTCAAACGGACAAATAGTTATTTTTTAGCAGCTATTCTATATTAACATTGAATGCGATTTAAAAAAATTAAAGGTGTTCGATATAAAATTAATTTATTTTAAAAAAAATATATATATTACAAGAGAACAAGGCAAAACGGTATTCTATAATTTTAACATGATCATGTTGTAAATAAAAATAAAAATAAAAAATATTTTTTTTTAAATAAGTACGTTTCCTTGAGAAATGTTGTTTTTAATATTTGGCGGCCATTTTGAATTATAAGAATATTCAAATACCTACGTTATTTTATTTTTGTATATATTAGTATCATTAACTCTTAATAAAAATATTTAGCTGGAATATGTACTAAAGTTCAAGCTTTGTTTTTTTAATATTAAATAATAAGAACCAAAAAACATTTTTTCTTGATACCGGTATTTATCAATACCGGTAAAAATTAAAAATTAAAACATTTTATCGATATATTATAAAAAAATATATCAATATTTTTCAATATATCGAAAAAAAATTATATAACAGGAATGGGCCGATTTAATACCGATAAAACTGTCGGTTTCGAGTTCTGATCCATTTCTATAATTATACTATTGAAAAGCACGACAAAATCATATCTGAAAATATTGGCAAAACAAAATCGTCACTTATAGATCATCGTTTTTTCTTAAATTCTCAATTCAAGAGATTTTTAATGAAAAAAACGAACGAATCGAAGTGCCTGCTATACACAGAGAAACCAAGACCAGGACAAAAAACAAGTCTGAACCATTTTTTTGAGTACTTCGTATGCTTTTTTGAATTCATAACAGTGCAGTCCGACCCTCAGGCAGGCAGTCCGACCCCCCAGACAGGCAGTCTGACCCCCAGGCAGGCAGTCCGACCCCCAGGCAGGCAGTCCGACCCTCCAGGCAGGCAGTCCGACCTCCAGGCAGGCAGTCCGACTCCCAGGCAGGCAGTCCGACATTTTCGCTCTTTCAGGGGTTTTTAGTCCAGAAACTCGAACAAATTAAATTTTTCACATTTTCAATCAATCGCATTTTTTGGGTTTCTGGTTAAAAAACACCTGGAAAGACCAAAAATCCGGCCTCGACAAATTTTCAAAACTAATTGCATTGAGAAACTTCCAAGAATTTACGAGATATAGTAGCAAAACCAAAGCTCGAGAAGAAAAATGGATGATAGCAAAAAAAAAATTGGAAATCCAAAAAGGGTAATATTTAAAAAAATTATTCACAGTTTTTTTTTGTCCTGATTTCGTTCCAAATAATTATGGTCAGCCTACCGATGGTTAATTTAACTATCCGAGGGTAAAAAAATAAATGTGGATAATTCTAACTATCAGCGGGTAGTTCTAACACTTAAGATGGTTATTTTGTTACTTAACCATCTAAAAAATATTTAACCCGACGGATGGTAAGTGCTCAATTTCTGTGTGTAACAATCGCAATATTTTGACGCTTTCTATCGATTCTTAATAGAATTCCTAGGATTATAAAACAGTCAGGAATCCGGCAAAATCTTCTCTTAAAATCAAATCGGGTTTTTTATTTCTAAAACATCCTATACAAAAAAAATCCAAATAATTTCGAATGAAAATATCGAAAGAAATTATCGATATAGCGATATTAAAAAAATATTGATATATCAGCACAGGGCTATACCCTTAATATAAAATTTTCTATAAAGATTCGAATTCCATGGATTCTAAAATAGCCGCAGGAAACAGGCAAAAAATCGTGAGTCTTAGGAATTTCTTTTAAAATTAAAATCATTTGATTTATATTAAAATATTGAACCAAAAACCATGTATAAAAAAGACATGTCGACACCAGAAAATGATAGCTAAAAAAAACTTCCACTGACAAACATATCGCTATAGTCTATGCCGGTTGCTATGTAAAATTTAATTTGATCGTGGAGACGTTATAAAACGTAGCGGCAAAACAGCCGTGTAGACATATCTATATATTTGAATTATCTTTGATTGAACGAATAGAACTGCCTTCTATATTAAAGCAATCACAGTGTTTTGACATTTTCTAGTGTAAGTTCACTATATTGTGATTTCTAGTGTAATTCCGTATTTTCAAAAAAAAAGCCATAAAATAATTTGTACGTTGTAAAGTTTGTATATATATAGATTGGTAAATTTAGAAAATATTGCCAAAGCTTTCGAGCCCACATTGTGATAATTATTTTTCTTATATTGATATATGTACAATATAATCGTTGCATATAAATTGCAGGCATACAATGCGTGGTCTCATAATTTTATTTATATTTTCATTACTTTAAGAATATTTTTTGTATTTTCATTACTTTAAGAACCTTTTTTATTCACATAGATTTTTTTATTCAAATATTGAAACCAACCTTTCAATATTTGAATAAAAAAAATTATCTAAATAAAAAAGGTTCTTAAAGTAATAATATAAGGTATATTTTTATGCACTAAAATATTGCTTTAAATATAAAAAGTGACGTTTCTGGCAGAAGGAAATCTAATATGTTACTCTTTCAATCAGGTCTTAATTGCTTAAAATGTGCAACTTTAATATATTGGCAAGCAATATTAATACACATATAGATTCTGTCCAAGTAAATACGTAAAGGTTCCGTTGCTTAACTTGTTATAAATAAATATTTATTTTAATAAATATATTCAACTAGTAAATAAATTCACATAAACGGTATTTTAATCCTCATGGCGCCTATTTATGTGAAGAAAAAAAACACATTTTTCTCTACGAAAAAAAAAACTTCTTATTACATATTGTGTGTTGCATCGCACAAATAATATTTAATAATAATTATATTTTTTTAATACGCTCATAGTTATAAAACTTTTAATAATAATAATCGTATAAATTTCAATCTTAAAGTCATCATCTTTAAATAATAATATTATGTACGTCGTTACATGTGCTGCGCAATAATAATGCCACCGCATTAAAGCTTGAAAGTTTAAATAAATTTAAAAATTTTGAAATATTTTAATAATGTAAAAAGTATGTGTTCGCATATTATATACAAAAAAAGAAGATAAATTATGAATTATTATTATTATTATTTATATTTATTATAAAGTGCACATAATTAATATTTAGAGGGTTATTAATTTCTAATTACTGTGAGTGTATTTTTTTAAAATATATTTTATACACTGTGAAAAAAATTTACATTTAAATGGATGTTTATATACTGACTATTGTATTCCAGTTTATGGTGACAATATATGGACGAAAAATACATAACCTACAAATTTTTTGACATATTTTGACAGAATGATATTATCGGATTTTGTGACACTGATTCATGTTTATTGTTTATGTTATCAGTGGCGTCAATCCATCAAAATCTGCATAGATGGGGAGGAGGGGGCAAGATTGTTTTTAAAATATTTTTTATATACCTATAGACAATAAGTACATACCATGGATGATTCCAACTATTAGAGTCCTCAGTCATAGTTTATGCTATTTAAGATTAATTTTTGCATTGTTTATTTAAAAATGTTTGAATAACTTTTTTTTAACAAATATAAACTTGCCGCGCAGCGAAATTTTTTAGAAAGAAATATCTAAAAAAATAGAATTTAATACTAAAAAGGCATTTTCCTAACTTGTCTATAGAGATATACGCCACTGCTTAGATGACATTTAATTTTTTTTTTGAGATCTTATCAACACAGTGGGACAAAAATATATTACAAAGCATATCCAGAAGTTAAATCGTGCATACGAAAAGCTAATAATAAAATATGGTTACCCAAATTTTTGTTATATTGAATTATTGTATTTTGGAAACAATGTATTAAATTCAACTGGATCTTGGGGGAAGGGCAACCTCCTTCCCCCAACCCTTCCCAATTGACGCCCCTGTATTATTGATTGATTTTAATGAAATTTATCTTTAAGTTTAAATGTAATTGGTTCTAAAATATACGAAAACATTAATATAATTTTACCAACTGATTAACTGTATAAAAAAATCTCGTTCCTAAACCTAAAAAAAAATCCTAACCTCAAAAAATGATTCATAAAAATAGTTCCTCTAACAATTTGTAGAATTATTTATTAATTAGAGGTAAGATTTTAGAATATCTATATATCTTCATAAAAATCAATTCGATGCTGGAATAATCAACATTTCTCTGGTCAAATCTTTTATGTGTGAGTTATTAGTGATCTAGTATCTAGGGCAAAAATAAAGAGGGGCTCCCAAACGAGTCGTTTTTTATAAAAGTTGCCATAAAGTTTGAGTAGGTACAGAGAAAGTTTTAACGAGTAAACGGATTTGGCTAAATTTTAGGATGTGTGAGTTATTAGTGGTTCCATACTGTGGATTTATTGCATCAATGCACAGAGAACACTAACTATCAGAGGTTTCACGCCATATATAAAAATAATCCATTTTCCCTATGGACGTACGACGAACATTAGAATGATTATACTAATATATCAGCAAAACTGCTATACTTACACACTTAATTTTTTCTTAACATTAAAGTTAAAATTTCAACAAACATTTTAGAAAAAAAAAATTATTAAAAAATATTATTATTTCTTTATATTATAAATCCTCAAAGTCGTACGTCCACCCGAAAATAATAGGATTATTTTCTTGTATGGGGTGAATAGTCTGCTTGTTATTTTTGGCTGTAATCAAGGTCAAAGAAAGAAGGGACTAGTATAAGTTTAGTCTCGATGAAAAAAATAAAGCAAAAATCGTTAAAAGTAGGTAGTATGTCACTTGGGGTGTAATATAATTTTTGTTCATACGCACCTCAAGTGTTGGGCAACTGCCAAGAGAATTATTCTAGTTTAAATTTAGGGCATCAAGGTCAAAGAAGGAAGGGGCTGGTATACGTTTTATTATGAAAATAGATCTAGCCATAACTTCAAAATATAGTAAAAGCAGCATCCCAATTTTACTGGGAGCTCTCGGACCGATTTTTTAAATTTATTTACAAAATTTTCTATAATATTTCTTAATTTAAAATTGTGTTTCTTTCTGCAATTTAAATTGTATTAATACAATTCATAAAAAAAATATGTTAAAATAAAGCAACGGATTTCATATTTTTTTTGTGCATTAAGAATAAATTAATTATCAATCTGTTTTGGTTGAAGTTTTGTAAACATTTTTTTGGGTTTTTTTCATATTATATAGTCACTTTTGGGCGTTATATTCAAATATATATACGAAATCATTTAATTAAATTCTTTTATTTTAATTATATAGTAGAAAAATATATTTTGCAGACCTTTTTTGTATAATAAATAAAATTAAAACAAAAAAAATATTAATAAAAAGTTTTACAATAATTAATCAAATATCCGTAAATATGAAATTTATTGATTCGTTTTTTACGATTTGGCAAATAAAAAAATACCAAAAAATATATTGGGATTGAGACAGTATAATAGAGACTATATGAGAATTGCGACGATTTTAAATTTTAAAACTATTATATCAGTTCTAAAAATGGCCTATACAAAAGTTATTTTTTTTTTAATTCATAAATAGCCCAATCAATTTTTAAATCAAATTACACTCTTCGTTGGACAAAATTTTATTTATTATATATGTCAGTATAAAGGTATACGTCCCCTGACTCTAAATCTAAATTTGTTGGGATTCTAAGTGGTCCCGAACGGCCGCCATCTTAAAAATGAGTTTGAGTTGATTTTTAGCAAATAACTTGGTTACTAATAGAAAATAAACAAGTCATTTGCTAAAAATCCACTGAAACTCATTTTTAATAATAAACAAGTTATTGGCTAAAAATCAACTCAAACTCATTTTCAAGATGGCGGCCGTTTCGGAACACCTAAAATCCTAAAATTGGACACATTTGGATTTAGAGTCAGGGACGGGAAATATATAAACGAAAAATCCAATTTAATCAATAGATTTTCAGCAAATTTTTTTTGGATTATCATTGTCTAAATAAATCCTCCTTTAAATCGAGCGTGGCGTGGCGGCGCGCCAGTATTTTAACACAACGAAATTTGTTGTTGCTGTTAGTTGTTTAAGCAAAACTGCCTCAGCGCCACGCCACGCTCAATTGTGTGCAGGACATACAAAATTATTTGATAACTTTTGACGGTGGTGTCATCGGTGAGCTATTATTGTATGAGGAATTCTATACATTTGCATCATGTAATAGACGATAATAAAATTGTACCTCAATTAAGGACCTTTGTTTTTTTTTAATGTTTTTAGGATTTTTTTTGCAATAAAAAGCCTTTTTTGATAATTATACATATTTCTCTAATAATTTTTTTTATTAATGTTTGTTTTTTTTCTATATTGTCGGCAAAAAAGTTATTAAATATTAAACCTTTCCCCTTTGTATAAAACTCCTATACCGCGTCTCCTTAATAATCATATCTATAAAATCCATCTGTCGCTAAACGTAAAATTGAAAGAAAAAAACTATATTTACAAACAAAATTGCAAAACTAATATTTGTTAATCCTTTTTTTTCTGATGAATAAAGCCATTTAATAGTAAAAAAGGTCCTTTTAAATTGTCTGCTTCTATTCATTTGAAGTGTTCCGCCTTTGTTTCACCTGTTTCTTTTATTATAAGCATAGAATTCAAGTGTAAACTATACGCATCCATACAATATTTAAAAAATATTATCGTAAATATTGTAATATTTTTTAAGGATTTTTCATTTCTTTTGTTGCACAAAACTATTAAAATATAAATGACAATATTGATAAGGATCTATATGAGTACTTGAAATGCAAAATCTTTTTTTTATTATTATCTTTATATTGTTAGTTTTTTTTAAAGAGCTTTGTTAAATTATTTGAAAATTTTTTATGCAAACATTTTTTTTACAAGGGTTCGCAGGTATACCTAGATCCTGTATTATGCTTGTCCGTTGTCCCTTTAATTTCTTTATTGTTGTTTGGAAAAAAATTTCATTTAACTATGTGGATAGGCAAAATAGTATTTTCTTAAGTTTATTTATATATAATTTTTCGCGCCAAAAAATTGCATTCTATATTTTATTTATTTTTGTTGTTCCTTAAATAAAAATAAACTGACCTTTTTCTAGTAAATAAAATATACTTGAAAGAAAAAACTATATTTAAAAAATAATAATAAATAATTGCTGCACAATATATTTTAGCTAAATTAATTTTTAAGTTAATTTAATTTATTTGGGGTTTTCAAAAAAGTGAGCTTATATAGAGCTAAAACCTTAAATTTTTAGATAAAAAAAATCATAAAATTTATTTGGTTTTTTTATACTAATCTATAAAGTAATGAATTCTTTAGAAATATTTACAAAAAAGCGCTAAAATATTATTTTTTAAAACTTTCAAATATTTTTATTAAGCTTTATTTTTTTAGTTTTCTTCTTTTTGGCAGGCTTTCGACTAAATATTTTTTTACATTTAACTATAATTACCTATATATTGATACATAAAATAAACAATAGAAAAATGTTAGTAAATAGGCAATTTTTTGTTTAATATGAAAAAAAAAAAAAATTAGGATGCTAATTGTTTTTTTAACATAGTTCAGATTTATAAAGGATATGTCTTTAATTTTCTTGTCTTTGATAAGTAACACTTCTATGGTATATGTAAATATAGTACCTGCTACATTTATTCAAAATATAATATTTATTTACTTTTTGCTAAATTTTCATCATTATTTAAAAAAAGAATATTATTATGCTACATAGTTTTTTGTGCAAATAAAATAAAAAATAGAAATTCTTCAGCAGGATATTCGCATGGCTAACCTCACCATATTATAAAAACAGATACATAATTCTTAGGAAAAGAAAGTCTTTTCTATATATATCTATATTTATATATAGGTAGTATATATTTTTGTGCTATTATTTATATTCATATATCATAAATATTCGCTTTAAAAAAATAAAAAAATATATGAAAATAAAAAAACATAAAAATATAGTTAAGATGTTATATTGATGATGGTTTGAAAATAAATTGTTATATGTTGAAAGCAAGTAGTTATATATTTTGTGTATCTCTTTATCTGCGTATATAGTCATAAATAAAAAGAAATTTATAATAATCCTTAAAAATTTATCAAAAATATTTTAAGTATTTTCGTTTTGGTTATATGGCGCTTTTTGTGCGGACGTAAAATATTATAAATGTAATCGTCGTCGTGTACACTGTATAGGTACATTTATTATACTATTATGCTTCATTGCGCTCGAAAAAACAATTCACTTTATCATCGTTTTGAAAATAAATAAATTTAAAAGACTTTTGTGGGTCACAAATAACATTTTTTTTATTTGTTTTAATCTAAATAATGTATAAAATACCTTATATAAAAATACCAGACGAAGAAATTTCTTATAAAAAGTATATATAACTTAATAATGATACATAACACTGTATAATGTATATGTAGTACATAAAAATGTCTTCTTTGTTCCTCAAAAGTATTTATTTTTTGTATTATTAAGCTCATCATTTAGGAAAAAATTACAATTATTTATTTACGACAGTGTGCAATGTGCATACCTTTGCCGGTCACCGTAAATAAAATTAAGTTATATAAACTTGATGATTTATTAAGAAATTGTAATGTTTGCACGTTTATATATACGAATTATAAGATTAATAAAAACGAAAAATTTATTAATTGAAAAAATTTTTATATGCCATATGTGGACATTTTTGATAATTTAAAGATTTTTATAGATAATTTGTGAAAATTGCGTAATTTATCGTTTAATTTTGTATAATAATAACGGAATGTGGACTATCTGTAAACCCGGAGAAGACCAATCTTATGTCATTTACGACGAAAGCGAAAATTCCAGAGCTGGCAGCATTCAAAGTTGGGAGATACCACACTGATTCTATCCTCCAGAGCTAGTATTTATGATTTATTCTTAACCCTAAACTTGACCGGAAGTCGAACATAGAAGAACGCAAGATTGCGTAAAATATTAAATGTTGATCGAATCAAATCAGAAATCAAATCAAAAATTGATTTGATCAAGAAACAATTTTTTGATCGAATCAAAAATGGATAATATCAAAATTTGATCGAATCAAA